>JASAND010015847.1:0-38420 GCA_030248195.1 Trissonchulus latispiculum
AGACACGGTTTTTTTTGTGTCCAGGAGTGTGTCCAGACACAAATTTTTTTAGCTGGACACAAAAATTTTTAGCTGGACACAAGGTAGACACAGCTAAATTTTTCATAGAGAAGTGTCCAGAAAAAATTCCTGAGCATCCCAAATCTTTAAAAAAGCTCTAACTTTTCGGGGGGGCTATCGCCCCCCAGACCCCCCGCTCTTATCTTACATTTTTCTCCTTTAGGCTTTGGTCACCTATCTTAACTTGGTTAATCTTTCCACAACTATGTACCTACTTACTCTAATGCTTAACATTTCGATTTTTACTTATTTTATTTATATTTGTATTTAACTTAATTTAATAATTTCCTAGAAAATCCGCCTCTAGGGCGAAGTTTCTTTAGCAAATCCATGAAGTTAGTTCGATTTGGCAGTTGAAATTTCAAGGTAACTTTAGCCATTATTTGTGCAAAAATTAGCCAATATGAATTTCCTAGAAGGCTAGTTTTTAAAAAATTCTTCGGCTTCTGGGGGGTTCCGCTGAAAAAAAACTGCGACATTCCGCACTTTTTTTGAAAATTCCGCAACTTTTTTCGGAGCTCTGCGTAAAGTTCCGCAAAAATTTTTGACCTTGAGTAGAAATTTTCAGTTATCTCTGATAATAAATACAAATGTTTCAGGTACTTTTTGCAGAAAATTCCAAAAAAATTTCGCGCCTTCGGCGCGAATTTCTATATTCATGTCTTTCAGTGCTATCCGAGATAGAATACTTAGTGAAGGCTTATGCAATGAAATTCTTTTAGTATATATATATATATATATCAACTAATTTCCTAAAATATCTGAAGAAGTATATACTTGCGTACACATAGTAACCACACTCACTCTAGTGTTCTGTGAAGTTGTGTGCATTCGTTGTATATACAGAGTCGTGGAAATATATACTTACGTACATACCTAACCAGTTTAGACACCAAATTGCACAAGAGAATAACCCATTTGTAAATGTTGCCAAACCATAATTTTAAACAATTTTCGCCCTGTGGCAGCTTGTTTATATTTTGGGTCTTTACTGGATGCCGAAATCAAAGTTTAGAGTGTTTCCATCAAGGATTTTCGTCAGCTTCAATTTCTCAGCTTCTGGGGGCTCCGCCCCCAGACTCCCGCATCTCTACGTTTAAATTTTATATTCTTGTCAAAATTCTTGTCCTATGGCTTGCGACGTCAACAAGAAAAGTGTGGCATCGGTGACCCTTGCAAATTGCTAGACAATTGCATACAATAGACAACTATACGTATAGTCAAGCGGGAAAAAATCCCATTTCAATATGCGGGGAAAAAACCCACCTCCAGTGTGAGCTTACCGGTATGAGCTATATAGGATTTTAATTTATATTTATATATATTTATATATAATATATATATATATATTATATATATATATTTATATACCAGTTTGATTTTGAATTTGATGGCCGAAAGTATTTGTCGGCGGAGCATGCTTTTCAATACTGCAGATTGCTGTACTATGGCTTTGAAGAAGCTGCAGAGAAGGTTTACCTGGCGCCAACGGCTTCTAAAGCGAAGAGACTAGGAAAACTGCCCAGTGGGTGCTGCGATCGTGATATGGCGTACGAATACCTCCTTATGCTTGATATACAGAAAGCGAAATTGGAGCAGTGTTTTTCTTTCCGAAAAGCGTTGAGAAGCACTGATCACTCCTTGTTGGCACACTCCACTTATCCAAGCAAAGAGGCCTACTGGTCGACTGGTTTGCACAAGGACACGCCCCTTTCTAGATCTGCCTCGTTTCCTGGAGCAAATGTCCTCGGTGAAATTTTGATGGAATTGCGGCGCTTTGTTGGTCCAGAAGAGGCATACTCGACTACCTGTGACGTCATTGACATGGGTGATTATATTCAAATTGTTAATGATGGAGAACAACCCCTGAAAACTAGGCTCACTGCCAGGAAACCAAGATATCCAAAGCAAAAGTCCAGCCCTGCATCACTGTCCCGATCTGCCCCCTTATGTTTTCATTGTGGAGTTAGAGGTCATACCACCGGGATCTGCCGCTTGCGCAAGTCTGGCCCTGTCATTTGCTTCCGATGCCAGAATCCTGGTCACAAAGGTAGATACTGTCCAGTCAGTCACCTAGAATCGTCAACGCAACCAGTGCCCGTCCCGCAATCCCTAAGCTCCATGCCTTTCAGTCTCCAAAGACCTCGCCCTCCCCTTCTTCCTACCCCAAGTCCCTATACTCCATCTTATGCTGAAGTGGCTTCTTCCAACTACCAATACGGTTTCCCTTCGCTTCGATGATGGTACGGCCACGGTAGGATGGCCGTAAAAGATACTGCTAGTTTGTGTTCTGACTCCTCTCCAATTATATCTCCTCCGGATGTCTCATCAAGGTGCTGTCACCGTCACCAATATGCCAAACGATAGTAATCGTCGTGTAAATGTGGTTCTTTGTAACGTCAGAAGTGTCTGCAATAAGTTTCTTCAGTTGCATTTTGAAGTTTTCATGCAATATAACTTTCCAGAAATTGTCTGTTTAAATGAAACCTGGTTAAATGAAGACTGTTTGGATAGTTTGTTTATGTGTAATAGAGAGTACAACATATATCGTAAGGACAGAACTGGGAATCGCGGGGGAGGCGTTGCTATACTTGTGAAAAAATGTTTACTTAGCAGGGAACTACGGCTCCCTGAATTAAATTCTATAGAAGGCATTGCGGTCGAGGTTTGGGGGGCTGGACTCAAAAGATGTATATACTGTACTTTTTACAGGCCCTCTGTTACTGATTCAGACTGTTTTCAGTGTTTGGAAAGGTGTTTAAAATTCTTACTGCGAAAGCAGGCAGCCGCTGTTATTACAGGTGACTTTAATTTACCAGGAATCGATTGGACTATCCCTCATGGCGATTCTGCTTACAGGCAAAATGAGTTTTTGAACTTATTTCTCGAAAACGGTTTTACTCAAAAAGTCCTGGAGCCAACAAGGGAACGCGTTACTCTTGACCTTGTTTTTGAAAGCGTGCCAAACTTAATTTTAGATGTGAAAATTCAACCCCCTGTTGCTAACAGTGACCATTCTTGTGTATGTTTTGATGTAAATATGGAACCTCCAACTCAAATCAGTCAGTCGTTTTTGTGTTGGGATCAAGCAAATTATCCCAACATGATGGCTAAACTTGAAAATATAAACTGGAATGATCTATTTGAACCTTTTCTAACAGTAAACGAGAAATGGCAAGTCTTTAAAGAATTGTGTCTCCAAATAATTGAGGAAGACGTACCTAAAAAATATTGTGGTACCAGCAAAAGAGCCAAATTTCCGAAAACCATCAGACGTCTCCTTGCACGCAAGAGGTGTTTTCATAAAAGGTTTAAAAAGTCGCCTAATAACGAGAATAAACTCCGTTTTGAGCACATTTCGAGGAAATGTGGCACTGAAATTAAAAATTTTTACTTTACTTCTGAGCTTAGATATGTGCAGAGCCCTTCAAACCGTGCTTTTTATGCTTATGTAAAACGTAAACTGTGTTGTCGTGAAGAAGTATCTGTATTGTCTTCTGGTGGAATAACTGCAATTGGAGATAAGGACAAAGCCAACTTACTGAATTCCCAGTTTGAATCAGTTTTTGTACGGGATAATGGGAGGGGCGTATACTTGGCGCAAAGAGAGTTTGATCATAATTTTGAGAATGTGCTTTTTACAAGAGCTTCAATTTTGGAGGCAATTGATAGCTTAAGTATTAACTCTGCAGCTGGGCCTGACAAAATTTATGCTCGATTTCTTAAACTTTGTAAGCAACAACTCTGTCGCCCTCTACAAGTAATCTTTCAGCAGTCTTTTAACGAAGGGAAACTGCCAGATGATTGGCTGATAGCACATGTTGTTCCAATTTATAAAGGAAAAGGCGAGCGATCTAATCCGGAAAATTACAGGCCGGTGTCTTTAACTTGTATATGTTGCAAAATTATGGAGAAAGTTTTCAAAAAATTTTTGCTCGACCACCTTCTTAGGAACAAGCTTATAAGCAAAGAGCAGCACGGCTTCATGTCACGCCGCTCAACCCAGACTCAGTTGCTTGAGTGCATAAATTCCTGGTCAATCAAACGTAATGACAAAGCGGGCGTGAAGGTTCTGTATTTAGATATTAGCAAAGCTTTCGATTCTGTTTCCCATGTAAAACTTATCAGCAAAATGGCCTCATACGGAATAAGGGGGGCAGCTTTGCAATGGTTAAGCGCTTTTTTGAGTGGAAGGACTCAGTTCGTTATGGTAAATGGCATTTTATCTAATGTTGGTAATGTGGTAAGTGGGGTCCCACAAGGTAGTGTTCTTGGCCCCGTGCTTTTTCTTATTTATATAAACGATTTACCTGAAGTTTCTGTTAATTCTGATATAAAAATTTTTGCTGATGATACAAAAATATATTTTTCGGGCACTTCTATAACTGATTTTGAGAATTTCGAGGCCGATTGCAAAAACGTTTTTGATTGGGCCACAGAAAACCAACTGTCAATAGCGTTTCATAAAAGTTCACTGCTGGAAATTGGCACCCCGTGTTATGCTGGAGAGTTTGAAATAAGGGGGTGTAAAATACCAAAAATTGAAATTGTCAAAGATTTAGGCGTCTATGTAACTCCTGACCTAAAATTCTCTGCTCATTGTGACAAGATTTGTGCGAAGGCGTACCAAAAATCTGCTTTAATTTTTAATTCATTTTGTTGTCGCGATCTAAAATTTCTGGTAGCCATGTATACACTATATGTCAGGCCTCTTCTGGAGTACAACTCTTGCGTATGGTCACCTCACCTGAAGAAGGACATAATTAAGCTTGAAACAGTACAGAGGCGTTTCACGAAGCGAATTCCGGAGATTCGAGATGTTTCCTACGAAGACCGTCTTAAACTTACGGGGCTTGAGACTTTGGAGTGTCGCAGGCTTAAAGCAGATCTCACTCAAGCTTTCAAGATTATCTACCAGATAGATAATGTAAATTCCGCAGAATTTTTTACGTACGCTGCGGAAACAGGCACTCGAGGTCACGACTTGAAGTTGAAAAGTAGTAAGTCAAGGCTTGATTGCAGAAAGTATTCTTTTGCAAACCGAGTCATCAAAATTTGGAACAATCTAGATAATAAAATTGTAACAGCTTCTGATGTTTGTAGATTCAAAAAGCTCCTGGACACCGTAGACCTCAGTGAGTTTCTGGTGTACGATGTAGATTAGAAGGCCAATATACAAGTTTTCATGGTCTGTTTTCTTGTTTCCAACATGTGACTGTTTGTTAGTTTGCTTAACAATTGCAATGTACATACTGTTGTATATACATATATACGTGCGTATACATATGTATTTGCTTATTCTAGCTCGGTGCATGCAGGTTCTTGCTTGCCACCATTTTGGTCAGATATGCTTGTTCTAAGAACTGTCATTGTATGTGTGTATTTACGTTAATGTTGCCGTTTGTATGCTTCTGTATACATCTGCTGACCGAATAAATTGATTTTGATTGATTAATAGCCTATCTTGAAGAGCGTCAAAAATAACCCTAGAGGCTGCATTATTGTTGTTCCCACTGCTTCCCTGCAAATTTTTTGGGACTTTGAAATTTTCGAAAATTTTGGTCCGTCCAAGTGCTGAAATTTGGCAAACTTTGGCTGGCCACCCTGAACTACTGGAAAGACCTAGACCAAAGCGGATAGTATGTATGTGTAGGCCATCTGTTGGGCTTCATGATGATATATGCCACACTGCTCTAACCCCTCCGGTGCGACCTGGGGGTGACCTAGAGTTGGCGGGAAAAAACCCATCGGCGGGAAAAAAAACCCACTTTTCAAAATTGAATGTTTTTCTAACCGTTAACAGGAAAGGTCAAACTAATACATACATTTGTTTAATAGAGCCTATAGATTAAATTGGTATAGGTTTTACCCGGGTTCATTCTGTTATGGGTGGTCCAGGGGGTCTAAATTGGACATGGTGCCATTTCATGCCAAAATTTCAATTTTGGCCAAAAATGCTTATTTTTGCCTTAAAATGGGTCTAGTTTGGCTCTAAATACAGGAAAAACACGTTTTCTACACGATAGGGTGCTTAAACTGCCAAAAATAAACAATTTTTAAAAATTTCCAAAATTTGCCTATGTTTACGTGTTAAACATACAAAATTTTCAAAATTCAATTTTTTCTGAAAATTTTCAAAAATGTTGGTATTTTTCGATGTAGACCTACTAAAAACAACCCGCTCTTTCGAATGGCACCGTCAAAATTGTTCTGGCACGCTTCCAGCAAAAAATCCGGGTAGGTTTTTTTTCCCGCCGATGGGTTTTTTTTCCCGCATTGGGTTTTTTTTCCCGACACGGAAAACTTTAATTTCTCCATAACGGCAGGGTCTAGGGAGACAAACTATACCTCATTCGAAAGCTTAGGGCAAACCCTAATTAAATATATATAGTATCAAAGTCGTGCTAACCCAAACCAGTCGAAAGTTCTGGTCCAAGAAAAAAAAGTGGGTTTTTTCCCGCTTGACTATATAATTTATTCGCATAATAACAAATTTTATTCCTACACTAAAATAGCTAGTTAAATACCACTTATGTAATATATTATATATTATATAATTATATAATACATTATATTAACGCTGCGCGAAATTTTGTTTCTGGACACAACTTTTCTTAGCTGGACACAAATAAAATTAGCTGGACACAAGTTTGACACAGTCCCGATTTTCAAAAAAAACCCTAAAGCCTGGAGATCCAGAACCGCTGAAATTGTGGATGAAACTCCTCTGGCGGGGCGGTCACGCGAGCCAGTCAGCCTACTCCCACCATTCGCTCCCTGGCACCAGCAAGCAACTTTGGAGGCCGACCTCGTGCAGAAATCTCTCCCCTCCTGAAAAGAGAGCCATGGCACTGCAGAACCTTCACAACCAACAGCCCGCTGACTACATCATATGGACTGACGGATCCGCTAAAAGCGGGACTGAACGAGGAGGCAGCGGCGTCTACAGTACGCGCCAAAATAAATTGCCGTTTCACTAACAAAAGTGATTTGATTTCAGTGACTGATTTTCAGTGTGTTGTGGAAACCTTCACCGAGCGTAGAAGGCACCTCGCCTTCCCAGCTGGAATTGTCTGTTCCAGCTATAGAGCGGAGCTCATCGCCATCAAAAAGGCCCTAGACTGGGTCCTACCTAAGATATGGAAAGCTGCATCGAACTAGTTCGATCCGGATATGCACGGATTCACTATCGGCGGTGCAGAAGCTGTCTGGAGGACCTTCAATGCCATGTACGTAGGGCTAGCCTCATCTGGATTCCCAGTAACTGTGGAATTTCCGGAAATGAAATGGCCGACAGACTAGCGAGAAATGGAGGGAAGATGGTTCAAGACGAGGAAGAATCGGCTATCGGCGGTGCAGAAGCTGTCTGGAGGACCTTCCCTGCCATGTACGTACGGCTAGCCTCATCTGGATTCCCAGTCACTGTGGAATTACCGGAAATAAAATGGCCGACAGACTAGCGAGAAATGGAGGGAAGACAATTCAAGACGATTGCAATTGATTATCCTACAGCGTCAGCAGTGCTGAGGGGGGCACTTTACCCAAAAATGGCACAGTGGCATTTCCCATGACCGAACAAGGTCAATCTTTGATGACAGAGGCCCTGTCCCACCGTCCAACGAAGCCGGGCTGTCAAGACGTGACAGAATCATCCTGTCCCAGCTCGAACCGGAAAAAGCCTACTTTCAGCCCAATATCAAAATGAAATCAACCTCACTGCATACCCTTCCGACCTGTGCCCAGACTTCTCCCAGGAAACCGAAACCTTAGACCACATGATCCTCTCCTGCTCAGCTAAGGAGGCTGCGCGGAGGAGACATTTTGACTGTTCCCTTGGCTTGGCTGTCCTTTGGGAGGCCCCTTCGGGTGTTATGGGTTTCCTGAAGGGTACTAGGCGGTTAGATTAACTGCTCAGCTGTATGGATCCGCTCCGCCTGGCCCTAATGATGATGATGATGAAGCCTCGAGGGGGGGGCTTGGAACCACCTCCGTGGGAAATCCGATGGACACGGACCCCATCAAATGGAGATCCCCACAGGTGCCCCCTGGCATCCGTCTGGTCAACGGCGCAAATGGGTTCCAAACTCCCGGGAACACGACTGTGTTGGATTAACACTGAAGCATCTGGAGTCCTCAAATTATGCTACCGAGCGGTTGGGTCCAGTCTCCCACATCATTTCCATCCCGGATTCTCCGATGTGTGGACCTGACTATGCAAAGACGTGTGCTGGGCCAGTAGATGCCGAAGTGCCCTCTTGTAGCTTTTCTAAGCTGATGGAGCCCGGAAATGAACAACAACAACATGAGGAGGAGGAGGAGCCTGAACCAAGAAGATGATATATACATTAAATCTTTATAAACGCACCTTTCACTACCACTGCTAGAAGACCTAGTCCGCCGTCTGCGTCGACGAGCCGGAGGTTCCTTTTCTTTCTTTTTATCCTCTGCTCTAGGCATTATAATCAAAGTCTAAAATCATAAGCTCAAAAATATAAACGTGCTGAAATATTATATATATAGTTGCTAGGCAAAAGGCTGGGTTTTTCCTAAAGGGCGGAGGGGGGGGGGGAGGGTGGGGCGGTCCCCCCAGACATAATCAGGGTATTTTTAGGAATTTTTTCCCGGGGAGGGTCTTCCCGGGGGGGGTGGGGGCGGAAGAAATTTTCGGGGGGGGAGAGATTTTTTCAAAAATGAGTCATAATATGGTAATTTTTGGCGTAGTTTGCATGGTGAAACACAAAAAGTTCTCAAAAATGCCAGGATTTAAGCTAATTTTAGCCATTTTTACAAAAAAATCTCCGGCGGAGTCGGAAAATTTTTGAAAATTTGACCATTTTTGGAAAAAATGTAGACCTCATTAAGGGGGAAGCCCAAAATCCCGGGGGGGGCCATTTCGGGGAGGAGGCATTTTCGGGGGGAGGTCAATTTCGGGGGGTGCCCCCCCCCCCCCCCTGTAAAAATACCCTGATAACCACCCTCTTCAGGAATAGGGCCTGCCGGCCCCCTGACGTCAAAAGACAACAGAAAAAGAGGGTTTTTAGGGTAGCTAAATTCTGAAACATTTTCCAGCCTCAATGGATTTTAAGGTATACATATTTTAGCATTTTAACCAGTTTAAAAATCCTCCCAGAAATCCCAATGGTTTTCTTCCGGCGGGTTTCTGGACAGTAGGAGCAGGTTGTCTTTTGATCCCGGACCATGTCCGAGCAGGGAGGTCTGCTTCGGTTGGTGCAGTCCGGGTGCAGCCACTGATTATTCTGGCCGCTCTACTGCTGACAACTTCCAGCTGCTGCAGATTTGAAGGTGCCACCGAGGAACCCAGGCGGCGAATCCATAGACGATGAGGGACGACGTATGTACGACGTACCATCCATAGACGACGATGTGGATTGAAACTCAAAAACATGATTGCCAACATGTTTCCAATTCCAAAATAAGGTCAATATTGAGTCGTAAGATCAATAATACAGTTAAAAATTTGCATTTCTCGCAATAACAATCACTTTAAGCCAAAATTTACACATTTTTATTTTGTCGCGCCTTCGGTGCGACTACCCCCCTGGGCTTATTCTACTGGGGGGGGGGGGGGGGGCCCCCAATAAACACCCGCCCCCCCCCAAAAAATCGTCCCCCCCAAAAAATCGCCCACCCCACCAAAAAAGTGGGTGCCCCTTTTGGTACCAACTTTTGCCCTGAAAAAATCGCTCAGAAGGCCAAATTTTCAAAAATTTTCCGGCTTTGCCGGAGATTTTTAGTCGATTTTTGCCTATTTAAGCACTAAATCCGCTTATTTTTGGCAATTGCTATAAAAATAGCGCAATTTTTAGCATGTTTTTAGAAAAATTTTGAAAAATCCCCCAAAAATGACTCGCCCCCCGAGGGCCCCCCCAAGAAAAAATCCCTAGAATAAGCCCAGCCCCCTCCCTGGGTTTACTTTACTGGGGTGGGCGCCCCCCCCCACTTTTTGGGTTCCCCCCACTCGAGCACCTCCACCCACTCGGCCCCACCCCCACTTTTTTGGGCATCCCCCCCCCCACTCACCCTAAGGTGCCCAAAAATTGCCAAATTTTTAGGCTTTTTGGTCAAAATTTTCAAAATTTTTCCGGCTCCGCCGGAAATTTTTGATCAAAAATCTCCTTTTTTGGTGCTAAAACTTGATTTTTCAGCACTTTTAAGCATAGTTATAGCAGTGTATGTGAAAAACAGGCTATTTATACAGCATTTTTAGCATTTTTGGCCCATTTTATTCCCCCCCCCTTTTCGACCTCCCCCTCCACTAGTGGGGGGGTGTCCCCCCCACTTATTTTTGCCTAAAATAAACCCAGCCTCCCCCCCCCCCCAGTTGAGTGGGAACATTCCCCCAAAAAGTTCTGGGAGAGGGTTGAAAAATGGGCCCCCAACCCTCCGCCGCCTTACACCTATGCCACCAGCTATTTTTCAACCTTCTTCAGATCTTTGGGGGGGGGGGTGCGGCCGGATACTAAATGACCAAAAATTGGGTTACTTTTAGGGTAAATTTTGCAAAAATATTCAAAATGTCCAAATTTTGGGGGGGGCCGATTTTGGGGGGACGATTTTTGGGGGGAAGGGTGTTTATGGGGGCCCCCACCCCCCACTAGAATAAACCCGGCAGTATATAGCCCATTTTAGTTTCAGTTTGAGTTGGCAGTCAGAAATAACTTTAGTTTCAGTCAGAGTTTCAGTTCCGTTTCAGTTCACTATAAAAATGTTTTCCAGTCTTCTGAGTTAACATAAAGAACAATTAGCGTTTATTCGGCTTCCCCTGCAGCAATTATACTAACAGAATCGAAGCTAAGACCCTTCAAAATTCCAAGTTTTAAGGAAAGACTGAAACCTGTCTCAGTCCGAGTTAGCCCAAATTAGCTTTAGTTTCAGTCGGCAGCCTGAAAAAGTTTCAGTTTCAGTTTCAGATCTCTTCCCAAAATAGTTTCAGTGACAAACATCACTAGACTACTTAAAGTGTTTATTATCACGAGAAGTGAAGACTTTATGACTTTATAAGGCAAGGTAAGGTAAAGGTTTACTCCAGGAAATATCTCCGTCATGCCACAGGACATGGGGTGCCGGTGCTCATCCCCGGATTCTCAGCCGTAGAGCCAGGAGTGTCACCTCAAATGATGACTGCATCCGTGGAAGGGGGGCCGAGAGAGGCTAGAGTCGAGAAAGCTTTGTGGGTTCTGGAGATTGAACCACCGACCGTAAGATCGGAACTTCTGACCAGCGCCTTAGACCACTCGGCCAACTCGACTCAGCCAACTCAACTTATGACTTTATGAACTGTATTATATATAGAATAGAAATGGATAGAAAACAATGTAAAAACTATCGTGGAATTTCACTCCTAATCGTGGCATTTAAAGTCCTGGAAGTGGTTATCCTTGAGCGTCTGCGCCCGGAAAGAGAGCGCGCTGGCCACAGGGAGAATCAAGCTGGATTTCGGCCGGGTAGGGGATGCGTCGATCAGATATTCACTCTTCGTCAAATCTTAGAAGCAAGACACGAATTTAGAGTTCCTGTGTATACAGCATTTGTGGACTTTCGAGCCGCCTTCGATTCAGTCAATCGCAGAGCGCTGTGGCAGATACTTGAAAACGAAGGCGTTCCCCTGAAGCTAATCTCTATGCTACAGCTTCTGTATAGAAATACCCAGGCAAAGGTTCGCGTTTATGGTCGGGACACGGATTCCTTCGACATAACTGCTGGTGTCCGACAGGGATAAGTGACAGCCCCCTTCTCTTCAACTTCTGCATCGACTGGATTATGAAAAAATCTATGTCCGATCCATCCTTTGGTGTTACTGTTGGGAACGGGGTCATTACAGACCTAGACTTTGCAGACGATGTAGCTTTGTTGGCTACATCTGTCCCGACCTTGCAAGCAATGATCGATCAAATGGTGCATTTTTCCGCCATGATAGGATTGGAAATCAACGTTAATAAGACCAAAATTATGGGACCGAAATGGGCTGCGCCTCCTAATGTCATGGTAAACGGTACCGCCTTAGAAACAATCGACTCTTTCTGCTACCTTGGAAGTATAATTTCTAATGATGGCTCTTCGTCTGCCGAAATTTCATCTCGCATAGGCAAAGCCCAAAGTGCTTTTCAATCCTTGATAAAGCCACTCTGGTCAAAGAAAGCCGTTAGCGTTGCAACGAAGTCGAAAGTCTACGATGCTGCTGTCAGGAGCGTTCTGCTATACGGATGCGAATCCTGGTCCTTGAAGGCAGCCGATTGTGGCAGAATCAGTGCCTTCGAGCATCGTTGCTGGCGTCGCATCTTACGTATTGCACCACAGGCACATATAACAAATGCAGAAGTACGAGCGAGATTCCTGCACACCGACGGAATCGATGTAGTGCTCAGGAAAAGAAGGCTAACTTGGCTAGGTCACGTCCTGAGAATGTCGGAATATAGACATCCTCGTGCTGCCCTAACTATGCCGATACCTGCAAATTGGCAGCGGCCTCCGGGACGACCTCCAAAATCCTGGTGTCGAACTGTTCTTGAAGATTTGAACTTTTTGTCCGGACCACTCATCTATGGTCGACGCTGGAAAACTGACTGGCTTCAAATTTGTGCCGATCTGTCTGCTGATAGAGTCCAGTGGAGAGGAATTGTTCGTGACTGCAACCATAGTGCTGGCTAGGGATGAAGCTATCTGTCGCCAGGATTAAGCAGTAAGCAATTATATACAGTAAGTATAGTATATATAATATATATGTATAGTATAGTATATGTACGTATAGTAGGGTTGGTTTTTCCGGTTTTCCCATTTATCCTTTTTTTCCAATCATCCCAAAGTTAGCAAATGTGCTAAAAATTGCGTTATTTCATGTTTCTACATGCATAGAAGCAGTTTTCAAGATATTTCATAGCCCCACCGGGCAGTGCACTTAAACAAGCGCTTACAAAGGTTCGGTGCCGTGCCAGCTGAGTGGTTAAGGCGTTCGACTTCGGATCCGATAGTTCGAGGTTCGAATCCCCGCTGCCACAAAGCTTTCACAAATCCCCTTGAGCAAGGGACTAAGCACATATCGGTTCGCCGTGAGCTCTAGCCAACCCAGCTATCCATCCTTAAATGGTCGGTAAATGGGTACCACTATTGTGGGAAGGTAACAGGGGTCCGTGTAGGGCTCAAGCCTTGAAGGGCCGGCCCCCCTTCCACGGATGCAGTCATCAATTGAGGTGACACTCCTGGCTCTACGGCTGTGTATCCGGGGATGAGCACCGGCACCCCTTGTCCCTGAAGCAGGGATGGAGATATTCTCCAGGGGTCACCTTTACCTTTCTTTTTTTACTTACAAAGGTTCCAGTACGTATTGCTTCAGGAATCTTCAGCAGATGATAGTGTAGAGAGTGAACTACAGGTGACTTTTGGCGCTTCTGCTAGACCTGGTTTGTGGTTGTCGTCGTTGTAGGTAACACACCTCGTAGTGTAAACAATACCAGACATATTAACAGTTTTTGGCTGAACATTCCACGGTTTGACATGGAATTGTGAGCTCTACCCATAGGTGTAACGGGGATTTGGGTTGGGGGGCCTCCCCCGGAATTTGGGGGGGGGCTTTTTAGACCCCCCCCAAAACCCCACAACCCCCCCCTCCAATCCTCCCCCAAAAACGTTTTTCTATTTTTATGCCAAAAATAGCATTTTCAGCCATTGCAAATGTAGAAAAACATAAAATCATTAAGTAATTTTAACATTAGACAGTGTATTTAAACTCGAAAACTTGATCGCCAACATGTTTCTGAGTCCAGAATAAGGTCAATATATATTGAGTCTAAAAGTCTACAAAACCGTTACAAACGTGTATTTCTCGCGATAATAAACAGTTTAAGCCAAAAATTTGAACTTTTTTTAAAATGTTGCAAAATTTACCCTAAAAACACTCAAATTTTGGCCAATTTTCGACCATTCGGCGCGACTACCCCCTCCCCCCCGGCTCCAAAGTTTTGAGGGGTTTGGAAAAATGGCTGGGGGTTATATACCCCCCCCCCATTACACCTATGCCTCTACCTGAGTTACGCAACCATACGTATATACACATTTCATGGTAAAAAAATTTTAAATCCCAGAATTAGCTCAAGTTCAAGAATGTCGTCTTATTATATATCTCATTAAACAGTGCTTTTAATAGTTTCTTAATGTTCTGATTTCATAAATTAACTTTCAGAACATGTCTCAAATATTTTTTCATTTTTTCCGATGCTTCGAAAAACCCAAATACAATTTGGTCAAATTTAGCATACCCCCACCTACTATGACTCACAGAAAAGGTTGTAAACAGTGCGAAATCGCCGGAAAAGTTCAGAAAACATATTTCGCTGTAAAAATCGTTAAAATAACACTAGGAATATTTTTTCATTTTTTTCACCCAATCGGAAAAAATGGAAGAAAACGGAAAAACCTTTTTTCCAGTCATTTTTCCCTCGCTCATCCCCAATTTGTTCGGTTTGGGGGGGTCGTGGTGGGTTTGGGGGATCTAAAAAGGCCCCCCAAAATTCTGGGGGAGGCCCCCCAACCATAGGTGTAACGGAGATTTGGGGTGGGGGAGGCTCCCCCCCAACATTTTCTGGGGGGGCCCCTTCTGGCGACCCCCCAACCCCCCCCAACCCTCCCCCAAAAAATTTTTCATTTTTTATGCCAAAAATCGCATTTTCAGCCGTTTCTAATTATAAAAAACATCTAACCATAAAGTAATTGTAACATTCGACAGTGGTTTTAAACTCAAAAACTTGATTGCCAACATGTTTCCAAGTCCAAAATAAGGACAATATTGAGTCATAAGATCCATAATACCGTTAAAAACGTGTATTTCTCATAATAATAAACAGTTTAAGCCAAAAATTTGGACATTTTTGAAAATTTTCTCAAAATTTACCCAATTTTTGGCCATTTTTCGCGCCTTCGGCGCGACTACCCCCCCCCCCCCCCAGTGGGGGGGGGGGGGGGGGGTCCCCCCCCAAAAAGTTTTGGGGGAGGGTTGGAAAAAGGCTTGGGGGGGCTACCCCCCCACCTTACACCTATGCCCCCAACCCAAATCCCCGTTACACATATGGGTAGAGCTCGCAATTCCATGTCAAACAGTGGAATGTTCAGCCAAAACTGTTAATATGTCTGGTATTGTTTACACTACGAGATGTTACCTACGACAACCACAAACCAGGTCCAGCAGAAGCGCCAAAAGTCACCTGTAGTTCACTCTCTACACTATCATCTGCTGAAGATTCCTGTAATCAATATATACTGGAACCTTTCTAAGCGCTTGTGTAAGTGCACTACCCGGTCGGTGGGGCTATGAAATAACTTGAAAACTGCTTCTATGCATGTAGAAACATGAAATAACGCAACTTTTGGCACCTTGGTAAACTTTGGGATGATCGGAAAAAAGGAAAAAATGGAAAAAACCGTAAAAAACCAACCATACTATATACTATACTATACCAACACTTTAAGTATATAGTTAGTGATGTTTCAGTCACTCAAACTGAAACTGAAACCATTTTGGGAAGTGATCTGAAACTGAAACTTTTTCAGGCTGCCGACTGAAACTAAAGCTAATTTGGGTAAAAAACTGAAACTCGGACTGAGACAGGTTTCAGACTTTCCTTAAAACCTGGAATTTTGAAGGGTCTTAGCTTCGATTCTGTAGCTGCAGGGGAAGCCGAATAAACGCTAATTGTTCTTTATGTTAACTCAGAAGAAAGGAAACCATTTTTATAGTGAACTGAAACGGAAACTGAAACTCCGACTGAAACTGAAATTATTTGACTGCCGACTAAAACTGAAACTAAAATGGGCTATATACTGAAACAACACTAACCTTAAGCCAAAACTTTGGACATTTTGAATATTTTCGCAAAATTTACCCTAAAAGTAACTCAATGGCCATTTTGTCTCCGGCCGCACCCCCCCAAAGATCTGAAGAGGGTTGCAAAAATAGCTGGGGGCATAGGTGTAAGACGGGGGAGGGTTTGGGGGTCCATTTTTTTCAACCCTCCCCCAGAACTTTTTGGAGGAATGTCCCCCACTCAACTGGGGGAGGGGGTAGTCGCACCGAAGGCGCGAAAAAATAAAAATGTGTAAATTTTTGGCTTAAAGTGATTATTATTGCGAGAAATACAAATTTTTAACTGTATTATTGATCTTACGACTCAATATTGACCTTATTTTGGAATTGGAAACATGTTGGCAATCATGTTTTTGAGTTTAAATCCACATCGTCGTCTATGGATGGTACGTCGTCCCTCATCGTCTATGGATTCGCCGCCTGGGCTCCTCGCTTTCATCCCCCCCACTTTCGGCAAGCCCCCCTCCCACTTTTTTGGGGGTCGCCCAAAAGTGTCGAAAAATTAAGTTTTTGAGGTCAAATTTTTAAAATTTTCTGAATTTTTAGCTAATTTATGGACTTATAAGTTAATTTTAAGCTTAAAAATAGCGATTTTTTGTGTTTTTACCTAAAAAATGCTAATTTTCCGCGCAAAATTTTGGTATTTTATACCTTGGACTCGCCCCCCCCCCCACTGTTCGGAAGCCCCCCCCACTTCCCCCTCCTAGGGGGGGGGGGGGCGAAGCCCCCCCCCCCCCTAGGTGTAACGGGGATTTGGGTTGGGGGGGGGCCGCCTCCCCCCAAAATTTGGGGGCGGGCCCCCTTTTTAGACCTCCCCCCAAACCCCCCCCCCCAAGACCCCCCCCAAACCACCCCCAAAAAAATTTTTCAATTTTTATGCCAAAAATCGCATTTTCAGCCATTGCTAATGCCGAAAAACATGAAATTATTAAGTAATTTTAACATTAGACAGTGCTTTTAAACTCGAAAACTTGATTGCCAACATGTTTCTGAGTCCAGAATAAGGTTAATACTGAGTCTAGAAGTCCATAAAACCGTTATAAACGTGTATTTCTCGCGATAATAAACACGTTAAGCCAAAAATTTGGACTTTTTTGAAAAATTTTGCAAAATTTACCCTAAAAATACCCAATTTTTGGCCAATTTTCGCGCCTTCGGCGCGACTGCCCCCGCCCCCCCCCCAGTTGGGGGGGGCCGGGGGCCCCAAAAATTTTTGGGGGTGGTTTGTAAAAATGGCTGGGGGGGTTACCCCCCCCCAAACCTCCCCCCAATTACACCTATGCCCCCCCCACTTTCAAAACCCTAAAAAAATGCCAGTTAGAAACAGCTGAAAATACGATTTTGGCATAAAAAATGAAAATTTTGTGGGGCCCCAAAATGTTGGGGACCCCCACAGGTGGACCCCCAAAATGTTGGGGACCCCCACAGGTGGACCAGGACCAGGCTACAGCACACGAAGCCCTTTTCTAGAAAACAATTAGAAAAAATTGAATTTTTTCCATTTGTTTTCTAATTGTTTTCTGCAGGTAATAAATTTTGTCTAATTGTTTTCAAATTATTTTCTACTAGTTTTCTAAAATAGAAAACAATAGGAAAATATTGTTAATACATATTTTTTAAAAATGTTTTCTAATTGTTTTCGTATATTTTTCCAAATAAGAAAGCAATTAGAAAAGAATTAAGGCATTTTTTCTTTTTATTTTCTAATTGTTTTCCAGTTAGAAAATAATTCGAACAAGTGACCCCTAAAAGGGTTAGTATTCCGCCATAGATTAATAAAGTAAACCGGAGTTCTGAAGTTTCTTCGGAAGCATAATTTTGTATTGGGCTGCACGTGATTCGGTTAGATTGCTGCACCAGTATAAATGGCTGGCGCTGCTCACAACTTAGGAGAAAAGTTAAAAGTGATGGTTATTTTTTGAAACTCAATTCACCTAGATTACCTAAGTAAGTATAATTTAGGAGAAGTCCTAGTCTTAAGAGTAATGAGCATCTTTTGCAACGCGAATTCACTTGTTAACAGGGGATTTACGAGTCCAAGACTGTCCCTTATACGAAAGAAAAGATACAATCTCTACCAAATTTAAGGGGGCGCTTCCATTACCGGGACCGGCTCTCCTGCATTCAATTCTCAACCAATCTCTTTCAAATTTTCAGCAACGATAGTTGGTGTTAAGTACTAGTAATTTGCTGAGTTTGAAAAATTTATTGCTTGGCTTGCAACTAACACAAGAGGGATAATTTTAAATTTTCAAAATGGTGTCACTCATTAACGACTAAATAAAAGTAGCTCAAATTCTGCACAAATCTATAAACGGACCTAATGCAGGGGCACTTTTTTCATTTTTTTGATTTGTGCAATTTTGAGTATTTTATAAATGTTCAAAAACTTTAGAAGTCGATATCTCACGGAATTTAAGGTTTAAACAAAAAATGAAAAAAGTGCCCCTGCGTACCTCTTTAATAAACGTACATGCAAAATTTGAGCAACTTTGGTCGAAGCATTTATGAGAAAGTTAAATTGGAAAATTTCGCGCTAGTGCTTTTGTTTTGCACATATATTATGATTTTAATAAGTTGCATAGTGCATTTTATAAAATAATAAACAAGTCCAACACAAAAGCATCATGAAATATCCTTTAGAATTCATTTTCGAAGTGTTAGTTTTTACTTTGCTAAACGAAATGAGAATGGTCAACGTAAATTTGCCAATTATTCAACCGCCTGTAACTTTTGATAGAAACCGCGATCGTTGTAAAGCTCTTTTTATGCTCTTTCACATAGTGCATTCGAATTACTCGTTTGGGGCTTTAATAAAATTTCGATTTTTTAAGCCATAATGGTAGCTAGCCAAGCAGATGGTCTCAGTTACTGAAATTTTGTCAAAACATGCCCCGCCAACCAAATTAACTTCAGTTGGGATTTCTTTAAAATTGAGCAATCGGTCCAAATTTTACATCAATAATCCCGATAATGGAAGCGCCCCCTTAAGGACAAGGGATATGGCAAACTTGACCAAGGAGCATACAACAACGATTAGGAAAAATAACTCATTGGAATGATGGATAATTTCTTAGTTTTTCACAAAAAAATTGGAAAATAAAGTCTAAACTTTTAATGATTTCGCTAAAAATTATAAATCAACCACAATCATTAGTGTTATTTACAGTGATGTTATTATTATTGTTGGCGTTAACTTATCGACAAATTACGTTAATTTAAACTCATAGTACAATCCCGTTTGAAAATCTCCGTATAAACTGCATGTGTTCACAAGTATAGGATAATGTGGGGAATATGGGGGTGCCGACAAAAAACGGGTAGACGCCGTCAACGAGAAGCAAAAAAGGGTGGACCCTCTCGTCCTGGGGCCAACGTTATCAAAAGTGGGTTGAGTTCAACCCGGGTTGAATCCATTTTCAGGTTCAACCCTGAAATTTTGGGGTTGGCTAAACCCCGACGGTCAACCCTATGTTATCAATCATTTTTGGGGTTGGGTTAGCTTAACCCGGGTTGACATGTTTCAACCCCGATTGAACCTAATTTTCAACCCTGATTTCAACCCAATTTTTACAAAGCAGCTTAGTTTGAGGCAGCTGGCTAGCGATCCACAATTAATCACACTTTTGCTAGCTTATCATAAATGGCTAAATACCAAGCAAAACAGTGATTGGGATAAAAAGAAAAGCACTGAAAAACGTACTGAAAGAAATAAATTACTTTGTTTTCAATTATTTCCTCATACATCCCCAATGGCGGCATGAGGCGTATATTTTATACTTATTTTAAAAGATCATAGAATATACCATTTAATATCTTTCAAACTAAAACATTTTATTATAAAACTAAGAAGATCATTCTCTATTATATATATTTCAACCCGGGTTGAAATCTCAACCCTCCTCACTGAGCAGGGTTGAGATTCATCCATTTCAACCTCAAAATCAACCCAATTTTTCAACCCAAATTTAGTGATAACATTGGGTTGGATCTCAACCCCAATTTCAACCCCAACCCTACAATTTCAACCCGGGTTTATTCAACCCTGTTATGATAACATCGGGTTGAAGTTTTCAACCCCAATGTCAACCCGGGTTGAGGTTTCAACCCGGGTTGAGATGGTTGATAACATCGGCCCCAGAAGGGAAAAAGGTAGACCCTTCAGCGACGTTAACCAAAACTTGAATATTTTTCAGCAAATTTTAGCGATTATTTTAAAAACTTTTTAAATGGAAAAACTTTATTTTTACCAATTTATGACCAAAAAAGATAAAAATTTGCAATGTTGCTAATTTAAGGGTAGGTCCCCAAACTTTTGGAATTTTTCATGAGTAGACCAGACCAGACTCGTCGGGGTTTTGGCAGACAGATCCCCCCCCAGAATCGGACCCCGTGTTAAGGTGGTGATTCCTTTTGGAGACATCAACTTTGAACCCTTATTATTCTTTCATTACTTGGAGTTAAGAAGCCATTTTTATGTCAAAATGGACCTTAAGATTTTCTCTTTCTAGTGAATGCAATGAAACTATCTTTAGTTTTTAGAAACTATTTTACTGGATTTTCGAAGTACTTTAATTTTCCAGATTGTTTGCAGACTAAAGTAAATTTTTTCGTGAGGCAGCGGCTACATCATTCGATTCCACTACCAAATAGCTGGGGACCCTTTTCATGAAATCACTCTTCGTTATGAAGAAATTAACTAAAATGTATGCGCAACCTGGATTTTGCCTACTTTTCCCAACTTTGGCAAGCGACCACTTTAGCTCGAAAGCAGCAATCGGGGCAACTAAAAAAGGGTCCCTGGGTATTTTTGTGTAAAACACGTCCAGTAAGTGGCAACCCTCTAGCTTGCATAGTAAATGCTCCACAATCGCTGGAAAAAAATTGGTCATGTTTTTGCAAAAGCTACATTTTTTATGATAGCAGCTCACGGGATAGTAGTTGCAAGATTATCATGCCATGGATAATCGACCTTGACGAGACCTTCAAATCGACACCCTTAGTTTAATTTTACGGGTTACGGAGCTCATGAAATCATGGATTATATGATTTCTGCAAAAATTACAAGTTTTCAACGCCAAAATAAGAAAATCGGCTATATCTCACACTAGAGAAGAGCTAGAAAGTTGCTTCCAAAAGCAAAAATGTAGAGCTCAACGAGATCTTTCAAATGAGTGTAGTCATAACTGTACAGCTGCTGCTCAACTGTCAAGAATCGGCAAAAACCGTCCTGAACGGAAATATCGAAATTTTGAAGCGGGATTGCGCGGAGGGTATGAACACCAAATGAACTTATTTTGGAAAGTTTCATCAAATTTCATCTTGGTTTGAGCCGTCAACCAACAAAATGTGCCCAAAAGGAATCACCACCTTAAATATCCACTAGTCTATAAAAGTTTTCCTGGGATTAGACTCTAATAACTTTAATCTACGCTAGATCAAGTTGTCCGCTCCTCCCCACTTCATAGAGAACCATTTTGAGAAGAAAAAGCATCTTTAAAAAGCTCCTGTAACAATGTGACCTCCTCTGTCAGGTGGGAAACAGCTTCTGCAAGCTTGACTGATGGCTACTTTCAAGATCCAAACTGAATTTGAAAACAATTTATTTAATTAAAATCATCTTGATACTCCTGAAATGGATAATAGTCGATTTATCTGTACCCGGGTTTATAGAAAATTAGTTAGGATTAATTAATTAATTAATTAATTAATTAATTAGGAAAACAGCTTACTTTCTTGCAACCAACTGTGATGTTGTTTTTGTAATTACGGGTTTGAAAATCTGCTGTAACTGCTGAAACACTACTGAAACCATTATGGTTGATCCTGTTATTTCGAGTCGTTATTCGAAAGATCTCGTTGAGCTTTATATTTTTGCTTTTTAAGGGGGGGGTACTTGGGTCAAAAATTCTACCCTCTCCGATTTCGCTCAAATTGTGCCCATTGATACTCCTTAGGGTCCTACACAAACCATTGAAATTTGAGGCGATTTCGTCCAAGAACAAAAAAGTTACAGTCATTCAAAATTTCCAATTCCTATTGAAAATGGCCCAAAATCGGAACTTTAGATTTTTCGCTTGTTGCAACGATAACTTACACAAATCAAAACCGTTCGAAACATTCTATAGCTCATTTTGTAGCTAAATGCAATATCTAAAACTTGTCGAAGAGCTTTTTTCAAATTTCGACTTCTAGTTGTTGTAGTAATCGTTTCTGTGAGAGAGCCCCCAAAACACCGAAATTGAAAAATCACGAAGATACGGTTTTCGACCGATAACTTGAAACAGCTACAAAATGGATATTTGTGCCAAGAAGAAAAGTTGCTTAGAATTGAAAAAGCTATCGATTGATGTAGATATTGTGCATATTTGTAAATTTCGAAAAAATTAGAAAATGTCACATTTTGACTTATTTTTGGGGCTCTCTCACAGAAACGATTACTACCACAACTAGAAGTCGAAATTTGAAAAAAGCTCTTGGACAAGTTTTAGATATTGTATTTAGCTACAAAATGAGCTATAGAAAGTTTCGAACGGTTTTGATTTGTGTAAGTTATCGTTGCAACAAGCGAAAAATCTAAAGTTCGGATTTTGGGCCATTTTCAATAGGAATTGGAAATTTTGAATGACTGTAACTTTTTTGTTCCTGGACGAAATCGCCTCAAATTTCAATGGTTTGTGTAGGACCCTAAGGAGTATCAATGGGCACAATTTGAGCGAAATCGGAGAGGGTCGAATTTTTGACCCGAGTAGCCCCCCCTTAAAGGTGGTGGTATCCTTTTGTGCAGTGCTTTTGTGGTGATTTTTTTGAAACGCTATAACTTTCGCAATTTTGGGAGTTGCAAAGAGCTTTGTACATCGTTTTAAAGCTTATTATCTGTATATTCACATGAGCTTTAAGAACTGGCAAAATTGGCAAAAACATAGCAGAAATTTTCTGACAAGCTGACATCTAACAGGATGAATATAGACCAAAAGTTTTTGAACATCGATTTCTCAAAACTGAAGAATCGGCCAAAAGTTCTTTTTGTGCCACGATATGAAGGACATATGGGCCGAGGGACGTTTTTTTGGATTTGGCTCAGCAGGCCTTAACGGTCCAGAAAATCGGCCAAATGCACAGTAACACGAAATTTCGCAACTTCGCATTGAGTTTTCTTGCTACTCAATATGTTTCAGCTCAAATCAAGAAAAACGTCCCTCCGCAGAAGTGCGAATTTCGATTCTGCCGAAAATCTCCGGAATCCGTCGAGTAGTTTTTGAGAAATCGATGTTCGAAACAAAATAATCGCAGTTTTGCCAAAATGGTTTTTCGGCCAAATCTCTAGCTGAAAGCAATAAAGTCCGGCTAATAGGCATTCATAAAGTGTGCATTTGGACGATGTATCGATTGAGTTTAACTAAGCCAATCTTGTCCTTAACATGTGGCAGTAATTTTGAAATAACTGATTTCCTCGAAAATGGCCATTTTTTGACCCTAAAAACAGTGTTTTGCTTATACTGACTTAACCACCGGAGATAGCTCAAAGGTTGTAAGAGCAAAAATGTTCATTTTCGAGTCCTCTTTCCAGCCATACCAACCAATCCCGTGTCTTGTCTACCTACTGGGAGCTTAAGGCCAAAAACCAAAACTTTCTTATCTTTTGGCCTAAGAATACAGGACTGGTCCTAAAATGTTAAAGAGCACGGAAATAGGTTATTTCGTAAGTTTTTAGCCCTTTGCGTAAAGGATTAAAGCCGTTGGAGTCAAAAATACCCGAAAGGAAACCAGCACCTTAAAGCAGCGTTCTAGCTATTCTCTACCGTGAGTTATAGCCGATTTTCTTGTTTTGGCGTTGAAAACTTGCCATTTTTGCAGAAATCAAATAATCCATTATTTCTTGAACTATGCAAGCCATAAAATCTACCTTATGACGTCGATCTGAAGGTCTCCTAGGGGCAAATTATCCGACGCATGATCGTCTTTCAACAGCCATCCCGTAGGCTGCTATCCTAAAAAATGTAGTTTTGCAAAAACACGACCAATTTTTTTCACAGATTGTGGAGCATTCACCATGCAAGTTGGAGGGCTGATACTGAACAGATGTGTTCTGCACAAATATACCCAGGGGCGTTTTTTAGTTTCCCCGATTTCTGCTTTGTAGCTAAAGTAATCGCTTGACAAATTTAGAAAAGTAGGCAAAATACAGGTTACGCACACATTTCAGCTTATTTCTCTATAACGAAGAGCGATTTCACAATAAATAAAAAATCGTCCCCAGCTATTTGATGGGGGTATCGACTGATATAACTGATGTCTCGCGAAAAAATTTACTTGAGTCTGCAAAAATTCTGGAAAATTATACTTTTTGTAAAATGTGCTAAAAATATTTTAGAAAAGCAACATTAGTTTCGTGACATGCATTGAAAAGAGTAAATGTCAAGCTGCATTTTGATCTAAAAATGGCTTCTTTATTCCAAGTAATGAATGAATAATAATGGTGCAAACTTTATGTGACCAAAGGGAATCACCACCTTAAAACAAAATTTTTGACATAGTAAGTTTTAGTTTTACATAAAAATGAATAGTGAACATAATAAAACCGTAATAAAATAAACTATAATATATACCGAAAATACTAAGCGTGAGCCAGTTTGAGTCGTCAAGTGCAGACTGCATTCAATGCAATGCATGGTTATTACCTGGCAGCCATGTGACCCATATTAGGTCACACCACGTAAACCTCAGATTTGAGTGTCTATGATATCAGGGAATCTATTAGGACTTTTGACATAAAGTATAAAACGGTTTTCGCAAAAACTGAGTTTCGGCCTACGCTACATAAGCTCTAATACCGGCAGTCAATGTGTAAACACATGAATCCTCAACTTTGAGGTAAAATTACTTGACAACCGTAAGACTTACGACTTTAATTTTAAAAACTCGTTAAAAGACCCCGTTTGGACAACAAAATATGGAAAAATCAGCGAAATCGGAGAAAGTCGAAAAAATGGTCCAAAAATGGACACCCCCCCCTTAACGATTTTTTGAACGGGGGGCCGGCCCTATCTTCTGGCGACCTTTTAGGGGAAACCCAAAACTTTGGCAAATTTCGGCAATTTTAACAGTAATTTTCCGAAAACGTTGCTAATTTTAAACACATTTTTTCGATTTTCAGCGACAATTTGCGGATTTTTTTGTAAAATATCCCTAAAAATGGGCAAATTTCAGAAAATTTCACTTAACATAGGGATAGGGGCCCGGCCCCACACCCCAAGGGCCAAAGGGAGGGTCCCAAATCGCGAAGGAGGGTGCCCGCGTTCCCCGGGCCGCTCCCCTGGCGCCGCCACTGATTTGGGGGGTACCCCCATCACATTTCGGCGGCCACCACCGAATTTCTAAAGTTTACCCCCAACCAAAATGTCCGGTGAAACTATGCCCCTGACCTGGAAAAATTCCTAATTTTTGCTCAAATCCCTACTTTTTTGAAATTCTCTCCTTACTTTTCGAATATCAGTGCGCATAGGTGTAATTGGGGGGGGGGGGTAACCCCCCCAGCCAGTTTTGCACCCCCCCCAGAAATTTTTGGGGGCCCCCGGGGGGGGGGGGGGGTACTCGCGCCGACGGCGCAAAAATTGGGCATTTTTAGGGCAAATTTTGCAAAATTTTTCAAAAAAGTCCAAATTTTTGGCTTAACTTGTTGATTATCGCGAGAAATACACGTTTATAACGGTTTTATGGTCTGCTAGACTCAATATTGACCTTATTCTGGACTCAGAAACATGTTGGCAATAAAGTTTTCGAGTTTAAAAACACTGTCTAATGTTAAAATTACTTAATGATTTCATGTTTTTCGGCATTAGCAATGGCTGAAAATGCAATTTTTGACATAAACATAGAAAAATTTTTTTGGGGGAGGTTTGGGGGGGTCTAAGAAGGGGCCCCCCCTCAAAAATTCCGGGGGATGGGGAGGGGGCCCCCCAACCCAAATCCCCGTTACACCTATGCCCCCCAGGCCCCAACCCGACGGCACGAAAAATAGGCCAAAAGGCCAAAAATTGGGTATTTTTAGGGTAAATTCTGCAAAATTTTTCAAAAAAGTCCAAATTTTTGGCTTAAAGTGTTTATTATTGCGAGAAATACACGTTTTTAACGGTTTTAATGGACTTTCTGGCTCAATATTGACCTTATTTTAGACTTAGAAACATGTTGCCAATCAAGTTTTCGAGTTCAAAACCCCTGTCTAATGTCAAAATTACTTCATAGTTGAATGTTTTTTGTCATTAGCAATGGCTGAAAATACGATTTTTGACATAAAAATAGAAAAACTTTTTTGGGGGAGGTTTGGGGAGGTCTAAAAAGGGGGGCCCCCAAAATTCCGGGAGAGGGGCCCCCCAGCCCCAACTCAAAACCCCGGTACGCCTATGTCAGTGCGTGCGAAGAGTTTAACGATTTTAGAATTTTTTAAAGCATTTTGGGATTAGTGGAAGCAAAATTTGACTGCATTTATATATATACATATGTATATACAGTACAGGCATAAACTATGTTGACATTTGAAGAAATTCTTAATGACACACATTTCTTAAGACAGTCTTAAGACTTTTCTTAAGCCCCTATCAATTGTACATAAAGAGAACAAAGGAAGCGTCTTTACGACTTCAAAATTTCTTAATAAAGTTTCTTTAAGAATTTCTTCAAATGTCAACATAGTTTGTAGGCAGTGTTTTTTGCTCAAAAAAGTGCGCAATGACACACTTTTTTTCTGAAATGAGCAAAAAATTTTGGGCTTGTGCGCAGGCGTGCGCACTTTCTCTAGCGGAACAATGAGAAAATTACTGAAAATTAGTTGTTCTAAGTGCTCAGAAAATTTGCTTCTGGCTCTCAGTTTCACAAAAATCTCTAATTTTTTCCTGGGGGCTCCGTCCCCAGACCCCCGTACTTACTTTTTGGCAGTTGTTGGCGGCGTTTGTTTGGCAGTTTTTGGAGAAGTTTACACACGTTAATATAATGTAATACAGAACAAACTTTCACAGGAGGTTTCGTGTCAGCTAGGTTATGCGTTCTACATATCAGCGCTTTCTTACCCACCGACGCTTCAAAAAAGCATTTAAAAATAGATACGTGCTCTGGGCTGAGCCCTGAAAATTCAAAGTCATGGAAAAGTCAAAGATCGGATCCTTGAATGATTTTCTGAAGCTGCGTACGTAATTTTCGATGAAATTTCAAACCAGCATTTATTTTTGTTTTTATTAAAAGCAGTGAGGAATCTTAGATTGCCAATAGTTTTCATCATTTCGCAAAATATATATACAAGAAATAAATTTACTTCAACAAATAAATGTTTGAGAGTTATGATAGTTAAGTGTTTGCTACCAGTGGCGCACATACAACATCTTTTCGCGGGGGCGCACCTCAGACAAATTGGGGGGGCCTGGGGGGGCGAAGCACCACAGAAGTTGAAAAATTTTAGAAAATTGGTTTGAAAAGCAAAACTAAGCGTAAATGAAGCAAAAATTCATTAAATTTACTTTATGGTTAGATGTTTTTATCATTAGCAACGGCTGAAAATGCGATTTTTGGCATAAAAAATGAATTTTTTTGGGGGAGGGTTGGGGGGGGTCCTGGGGGAGGGTTGGGGGGGGGGTCGCCAAAGGGGCCCCCCCAGAAAATGTTGGGGGGGGGGAGCCTCCCCCACCCCAAATCTCCGTTACACCTATGTTTGAAACGCCGAAATAAGGGTAAATTAAGCAAAAATAAAACTGATTTCGCGCCGAAGGCTCGAAAATTTTTGAAATTTTATGTCCGCGCTGCGTGCGGACAATAAACTTTTTCCTTTACATCTGATTTCGGGGGGGGGGGGCGGCGGCCGCTCCCCCCCCCTTAAGTGCGCCCCTGGCTTTTACCTATAAATGTGAAAACAACCCCGTTAAACAAACTTAAAAAACTTAAACGTTAAAACTAGTAGTACCTAGTTATACACTGTAGTGCAGTAAAATAATGCAGCTGAAAAAATGCAAGTGAAATGCAAAATGAATGTAAAGAATGCAGCTATAAGCAGCTGAAAAATTGTCTAAGGGCAGGCCCGGAATGTCAAAGGAGGGTGCCCAAATCGCAAAGGGGGGGCGCCCCCCTGGATCCGCCACTGCCCTCCCCCCAAGTGGAAAAGTCCCGACCCCACCCTCGAAATTTTGGAGGCAGACCCCACCCCCAAATGGCCAAATCCTAGACCCCACTTCCTTCCTTCCGGGAACCTTCCGAATGGAGGGGCACACCCCCCCTCCAGTAGAAGTAAGCCAGGGACCCCACCCCATCCAAAACTGGCCGACCCCACCCACCCTAATTTCGGCTACCCCCACCTGCTACTTTTTCTCAAGGTTCACCTATGCCCATGTGTGGTGCCCGTGCCCGTATGGTTAAAATTTGAGCTGTCGGACTGTATATACTCTATCGGCTCAACACAATTTTGATGTAGTCACACGGCTATACACACTAGCGTAGATAGGGGGGGGGGGGGGGGGCGGCCCCCCCCCCCGAAATGGTTTTGCCCCCCTGACAAAAATTGGCCAGAAGAAAAATTTTAAAAATTTTTTAATTTTTTAAATTTATTATAAACGCAAAGAAATTGTACAAAAATGCCCCAAAAATTAGTGCATTTGTACTTCATTCAAAAATTTTCGCGCCTTCGGCGCGACTTAAGTTATTAGTATACTATATATAACTAAACCTTTACTAGTTTGCTTTACTTTACTTTGCTTTGCCAGGTTTGTAGTTTTATTAGCTGCATTATTGCAAACATGATTGCCTTAAATGGTGGATACTGGAAATGTGCTGCTTGGAATACCCTGTTCTCATGATGGGAGCATCCAATCTGAGTTTTCGTACGAGACTGTAGAAGTGGCAAATATATAGCAAATTAAACTACAAAATTTGGTTTGGCAATTGATAATATACAATGCAAAGAATTCAATGTTTCAATAGCGTTTTAATAGCAAAATTGAAAAATTTTCTCAACTTCTGGGGGGCTCCGCCCTTTTTGGGTTTTAGCATACCGCTTTCGGTTACAATAGATTTTAGCTTAGAACCTTATAAAAATTTTGTGCGTAGTGTTCATACATTGAAGTTCAATGTACATTGAGCAAAAAATAAAAAATTTAACCTCCCCCCCAGACTTCGCTCCAAACCGCCCCCCCCTGAAAATTTTTTGTATCTACGCCACTGGCTATACATGTATATAAGTTGGTGGCGTGACAGAGTTGCAAATCATGAATTTTGCTATAACTCGTTGAATATTGAATATACGGAGTTGAGCTCTCATATTAGGTTTTTTCTTTTATGCCGGTTTGCTTCAAGTCCTGAAAGGTTATAGAGGTCGGGGAAAAAACCAACCCACAAGTGGTGGGGAAAAATGGGCGATGGGGATGAGCTAGCGGGCTCAAATTTTGCATGCAAGTTGGTAGGGCCTATCCCACTTACCATACCAAATTTGAGCTAAATCGGACCACTTTTGAGCATTTTGTGACATTTTGAAAATTTTGGCATTTTTGACCCCCCAAAAATTCAAAATTTGCCTATTTTTGAAGGCCTGAATAGTTTCTATGAGAACAACATGTGCTCTTTCCAAAAATGTCGGTCTCGCCTTCCTGCGGCGCTTGGCAAGCTGCCAGCAGAATTTTCACAAAATGGGGAAAAAAACCAAGGGGTGGGAAAAAACCAATTTTTGCTTTTGCTGCCAAACTCCCAAAAATGGTTCTTAGTTGCTCAAAATATAGCAAGTTTAATGCGTTCTTTCACGCGAACAGCTCAAAATTGCATTTGGACTTGGCAATTTTGTGCTAGCCGGTAAAAACCTCATTTCGGCGGATCGGCTGTTTGGCTCAGCTAAAGCGGCCAAAAAGTACTCTGGGACAAAGAAATACACGAAAAAACACTGAAACAATGTTTATTTTAATTTATTTAATCGAATTTCGAAAGATTTACAAATTTTTGCATTTTAACATAGAAACTGGCAAATTTGATGAAACCTAGCCAGTTGATGCTGCAAATTTTGATGTTTGATTTTCTCACTTATTATAAGGAATATCGCAAAAATAACTGCAGATATGAAGTCAGCGACGCCGATTTTACCTGTCGCATGCATAAAATCGCTAATATGAGTTACCCTGACCGAATACTGGGGTTGGTTTTTTCCCCATCGGTTGGTTTTTTTCCCGCCATTGGTTTTTTTACCCCGGCTAATTAACCGTTAATTACTAATTAACGACAGAACCTAGAGAGGCGATTTATATACCAAGATGACAGTCTAGACAGGGCTTGATAAGAAAATAATTTATAGCCGGATTGCTCCACTGGGTAGTTCTGCAGAGTCCAAAAAGTGACTACCTTGGTTTTCCCCCGACCTTAAGCCAAATCGGTTTTTGAAGTTTATCCGGAAGTATATATATAAGCGGTTGAGAAAAAACCCAAGGTAGTCACTTTTTGGACTCTGCAGAACTACTACTCCGGTACAATCCTGTATAAATTATACATATATGTTCTTTTCAAGCCCTGTCTAGAGTGTCTTTTTGGTATATAAATCGCGTCTCTAGGTCCTGTCGTTAGTTCGTAATTATATAATGGTTAATTAAGCCGGGGTAAAAATCTATGGCGGGAAAAAACCAACCCCAATATTCGGCCAAGGTAACTCATATTAGCGATTTTATGCATGCAGCAGGTAAAATCGGCGTCGTTGACTTCATATATATCTGCGGTTATTTTTGCGATATTCCTTATGTAACGTGGGTTTGTTTACCATCTTAAAATTTATCTTCCCCCCTCCCTTCTCTAATTTCTAACTTTTGGGTAAACTTTTCATAAAGTCAAAACATCCCTTCTTCTTTTCTAAACTTTTAAACCTTTTGTTTTTGTGTTCGCTGGATTTTGTTATAAAGTGGGTATAGTCAAAACATATTTTTTGTTAGTCGGTGCAGTTGAAGTTTTGCACATTGTAATTTTGAATCAGTCTGAGTAAAGTGAATTGTTGAGAGCGGCGGCGTTTCTTAGTGCGCTCTCTGCTTAGCAGAGCAAACCGTGCAGTTCTCTGTACGTGGTACTGACTTAGTGCTTAGTAAGTAGGTCCTTGACTAGATACAGTGCTGTTTGGTGATACGAGAAGCGGAAGTCCTTTCCTGTTAACGGAGCGGAGGCCATTCTGACTAGCCGAGCGGAAGAGTTAACGTGGTTGCAACGGATGTTTAGCAATTTCGGCAGAGTAACGGGATTTACGAAGACGAACCCTGTTACACTTATAATAAGTGAGAAAATCAAACATCAATATTTGCAGCATCAACTGGCTAGGTTTCATCAAATTTGCCAGTTTCTATGTTAAAATGCAAAAATCTGTAAATCTTTCGAAATTCGATGAAATAAAATAGAATAAATATTGTTCCAGTGTTTTTTCTCGTATTTCTTTGTCCCAGAGTTCATTTTGACCACTTTAGCTGACCCAAACAGCCGATCCGCCGAAATGAGGTTTTTACAGGCTAGCACAAAATTGCCAAGTCCAAATGCAATTTTGAGCTGTTCACGTGAAAGAACGCATTAAACTTGTTATGTGGATGACTTCTGAGCAACGAATAACCATTTTTGGGAGTTTGGCAGCGAAAGCAACATTGGTTTTTTCCCACCCCCTGGTTTTATTTTCCAATTTTTTAAAATTCTGCTGGCAGCTTGCCAAGCTTCGCAGGAAGACGAGACCAACATTTTTTGAAAGAGCACATGTTGTTCTCATAGAAACTATATATTAAAAGTGATTACCTAACTATATACTATGGAAAATTTTCTACAGGCCTTCAAAAATAGGCAAATTTTGAATTTGTGGTGGAGGGGGTCGAAATGCCAAAATTTTCAAAATGTCAAAAAATGTCCACAAGTGGTTTCGTGTGGTAGGTGGGATGGGTCCTACCAACTTGCACGCAAACTTTGAGCCCGCTAGCTCATCCCCATCGTCCAAACGACGGGGGTTGGTTTTTCCCCACCACTTGCTGGTTGGTTTCCCCCCCCCCCGACATTCATACAGGTAGCACAGTTGAGTGTCTCAGAAATCGACTCATCATTTCTGATGCCTATATATTTTAATTGTTTGAAAATTTTTTAGGGTTATGATGATTTTTATATTATATGTTTTCGGAGATGTTTTTGGTCGTCTGAAAATGTTACTACAAACCGTGTATATGCGCCAAATTTTAAACTGATAAGATTGCGCTGCTTAACAGTTTACTCTGTTATATCCTAAATTATCCTCGTAATGGAAATCGAAAATATTGTTGCGAATACTGTATACATTAAAGCTAGAGAAAGTAAGTTCAGATTTTGTATAGGTATATAGTTTTTAGTTACAGTTTGTAACCTTTGTTAGCCAGGTGTATATACGTATATGCTATATATACTAGAGATGCACCGGGGCCGCCACTACCGGGGCCGGGGCCGGGGCCGGGACCTCATCGTGGCCCCGGCTGGGGCCGGGGCCGGGGCCACCTTGGCCCCGGTACCGGGGCCGGGGCCGGGGCCTGGAAATTGGGGGTCCAAATTGAACATTTTCAAAAATTTTCTGGAAAATTTAAATTTTGCAATAATTTTTGATATACAAACGTTACTATCATTGTTTTCATTCATATCGGCGGGAAAACAAACAATTTGTAACACTTTTTGACTTTCGAAAATTCAAAATTTTTGTCAAAAATGTCAAAAGATAACAAAATTTTGCTAATTTTTGGCCCCGGTCGGTACCGGGGCCTGACCACAGGGGCCGGGGCCTGACTACCGGGACCGGGGCCGGGGCCTGGTCCCGGTGCCGGGGCCGGGGCCGGGGCCAGGCCCCGGTGCATCCCTAATATATACGTATACGTACGTATTAATATGCTTTTTGTAATATATACGTAATTTTTAGCTAATATTTTAAAAGTTTATACTCGTATTCTACCATTTTCGTTGATACCCGTAATGATCCCTGCCCACATTGGTATATACGTATATATGCGGAAGTGAAGCAGCTGGCGAATCCGCAAAGGCGTCATCGCGAACCATGGACTAACGTGATGCCTACGTTGACTGGATAAAGTTAATTACAGTCGACAGGCTTTTCTGTTTCTTATCCGAAAAATTGACCAAATGTTGTCTTTCTCGGAATGCAAAATAATATACCTAGTAGCTAGCGTAAACTATTTCTATATGTACGCAGGTATTTATTTCGTTGCCTACATTTAGGACACATGGCCTCAACGACCAAAACTTTTTAGGCCATCTCCCAAAAAATTTAGGCAATGTAATTTTGCTAATTTTTAGGTTGTGCGTACTTCTTTGCATTATTGTGACAAAATTAAAACTTGAATGGTTATTATATAGTAAGTACAAATAGAGGACGTATTATAACTAGCTAGCGCAATCCAGAAATTTTTAGGAAGTGAAAAACCATTTATTAGAAATGCCACTATTTTTACTTAAAGATCAATAAAATTTGACTGAGTTTTTGTCGAAAAATTTAGGCCACATGGCCTCAACGGCCACAATTCTTAAGGCCATCGGCCCTAAAATTTAGGCCTTGGCCTAAATAAAAATCATTGTATGTACGTGTTTGCTAGCTTCTCTTATAATTATCATGAGGGTGCGCGGAGCGCCCCTCATAATATGAGCTATAAAGGCACTTTGCGGATTAGGGAAACTGTTAATTAGCCATAACTAATTAACGGTAGGGAGTTGAGAGCTAAAGTTTACATTTTTGAAATCTCCAGGCCAAGAGCTTTCGAATGATACCAAACTTGTCCGGAAAAATGAACTTTGAAAAAATCGACTTTTTGATACAAGTTTAAAAGTGGGGGGTTTTTTCTCTGTATCGACCACTTTTATAGGGCGATTTTTGCGCACACCGATTTTTCAAACGGCCCATAGCAAAAATTTTTCTATACTAATTTTTGATTATCTAGGTTATGGTCCAGATAAAGTTTATGTTTGATTTCCGAATTTCGCTATTGGTCGATTTTTACAGATGGTCAAAAATGGAAAAATCGACGTTTGGACTTCGTCTACTTCGACGAAAAAAGTCGTCTAAAATAGCATTTTTTGGCCATTTGGTGGTGCGCATATATAGTAAATCGGGTCGCTGAAAACGATGAGCATACTGCCGAAACCGATGGATGTGACCCTCAGGCCCCATGGCGCCCGTGGTTCCTCGCCCGTCAAAGTTGGGAAAAGTCCGTAAAAACGGCTTTTTTCGGTCATGTGGTGGTGCCCACATATAGTAAATCGGGGTCGCTGAAAACGATGAGCATACTGCCGAAACCGCCCGAAGTGACCACTGGTCAGCGTGGCCCCGTGGCACCTCGCCCAGGGTCAAAGTTAGGGTCAACGTTTGGAAGTCACTAAAACAGCGTTTTTCGGGGTTTCGGTTGGGGGCATTTATAGTAAATCGACTACGCTCGTTTCAATGAGCATATTTTCAGAACCGACGGAAGTGACCACTGGTCACTATGGCCTAGGTGGCCTATTGACCAGTGGTCAAACCCCATAAAACAGCGTTTTTCGGGGTTTCGGTTGGGGGCATTTATAGTAAATCGACTACGCTCGTTTCAATGAGCATATTGTATATTATGTAGGGGCGCGATAGCGCCCCTACATAATATGGGTGTAAAGGCGTCTGCGCGGCCCCCTGGAGACCGTGTTGGCCTGGTGCCAGCTAATTAGAGGTCCGGGAGTGGTAAAAAGGTTACCATCGTAAACAACTCGAGTAGTACTACAAGTACCACCATACTTTTGGTTCGAATTCGAAACTTCGAATTTTTGCACTAGGCGATAGTTACCGTGCGTTTGTTTTTTTTTCTGAGTAAATAACGCTTATTGGAAATGCATTTTACGGCGAAGTGTTGGAACGATGTGGGCATTTTGGCACCATACTACTATTATATGTTGGTAGACAGGATCCCCCCATGCTACCTTTTTTTGGTCATTTTGGCACCTGGCCAATTTTGGCTCTGTGCCAAGGTCCCAAAGTCGGACTTTCGCTATTTTTCGCAAATTTTGGTCACACTTTTCTAGAACTGGGTAGAAGCTGGAGAGGTCTAGTATCTTTTTTTGAAAATTACCAGTAGGGGTGCATAAAGTAACGAGGGGGATTTTTTAATTTTGCTCCCTAGCTTTCAGGAGATGGGCCCAAACTTTGCATTTTTTGGCCTATTTGGGCGAAAAGTTTCTAAGTCCCACTTTTACTAGAAATGGCCTAAAAGTCACTAAAAATGGCGTTTTTCGGCCTCGGGGTGGTACCCATATATAGTAAATCGGGGTCGCTGAAAACGATGAGCATACTGCGGAGGTCGGTGGATGTGACCCCTGACCCACAGCGCCCACCCACAGTGGGTCTGGTGTGGGTCAAAAATGAAAATCTTCAAAAGTGGTCAAGTTTGGTATCAAATGAAAGCCCTTGGCGAGGCGATCAACTTTTGTCATTATGCCACCCACAAAAAGTGGCCCCACCGACCTGTGGGTGGGTGCCCCACCCACTGTGGGTCCGGTGTGGGTCAAAAATGAAAGTCTTCAAAAGTGGTCAAGTTTGGTATCAAATGAAAGCCCTTGGCGAGGCGATCAACTTTTGTCATTATGCCACCCACAAAAAGTGGCCCCACCGACCTGTGGGTGGGTGCCCCACCCACTGTGGGTCCGGTGTGGGTCAAAAATGAAAGTCTTCAAAAGTGGTCAAGTTTGGTATCAAATTAAAGCGCTTGGCGAGGCGATCAACTTTTGTCATTATGCCACCCACAAAAATTGGCCCCACCGACCTGTGGGTGGGTGCCCCACCCACAGTGGGTCCGGTGTAGGTCAAAAATGAAAGTCTTCAAAAGTGGTCAAGTTTGGTATCAAATCAAAGCGCTTGGCGAGGCGATCAACTTTTGTCATTATGCCACCCACAAAAATTGGCCCCACCGACCTGTGGGTGGGTGCCCCACCCACAGTGGGTCCGGTGTGGGTCAAAAATGAAAGTCTTCAAAAGTGGTCAAGTTTGGTGTCAAATGAAAGCCCTTGGCGAGGCGATCAACTTTTGTCATTATGCCACCCACAAAAAGTGGCCCCACCGACCTGTGGGTGGGTGCCCCACCCACTGTGGGTCCGGTGTGGGTCAAAAATGAAAGTCTTCAAAAGTGGTCAAGTTTGGTATCAAATTAAAGCGCTTGGCGAGGCGATCAACTTTTGTCATTATGCCACCCACAAAAATTGGCCCCACCGACCTGTGGGTGGGTGCCCCACCCACAGTGGGTCCGGTGTAGGTCAAAAATGAAAGTCTTCAAAAGTGGTCAAGTTTGGTATCAAATCAAAGCGCTTGGCGAGGCGATCAACTTTTGTCATTATGCCACCCACAAAAATTGGCCCCACCGACCTGTGGGTGGGTGCCCCACCCACAGTGGGTCCGGTGTGGGTCAAAAATGAAAGTCTTCAAAAGTGGTCAAGTTTGGTGTCAAATGAAAGCCCTTGGCGAGGCGATCAACTTTTGTCATTATGCCACCCACAAAAATTGGCCCCACCGACCTGTGGGTGTGTGCCCCACCCACAGCGGGTCCGGTGTGGGTCAAAAATGAAAGTCTTCAAAAGTGGTCAAGTTTGGTATCAAATTAAAGCCCTTGGCGAGGCGATCAACTTTTGTCATTATGCCACCCACAAAAATTGGCCCCACCGACCTGTGGGTGTGTGCCCCACCCACAGCGGGTCCGGTGTGGGTCAAAAATGAAAGTCTTCAAAAGTGGTCAAGTTTGGTGTCAAATGAAAGCCCTTGGCGAGGCGATCAACTTTTGTCATTATGCTACCCACAAAAAGTGGCCCCACCGACCTGTGGGTGGGTGCCCCACCCACAGTGGGTCCGGTGTGGGTCAAAATTAAAGTCTTCAAATGTGGTCATGTTTGGTATCAAATGAAAGCCCATTTGCTCACATTTGACCTGCCTATTGCATTGTTCAAGCTCCTTATCTGCGTTAGCTCACTGCTGGAAAGGGAACCTTTAAAATGACAGAAGGACAAGTAATAAAAATGCTCCTCTGGAGCATGAAAAAAGTAATATGGGTGATGGTGAGGTTGCAAAATCAAGAGAGGACTAGTCTTAAAAATGCTTAATATGGGGCTAGGTTCAAAAATAGAAGAGGACTAGGTTGTGAGCGAATTAATATGGGCACAGCTTCGCCGAACAACCCATATTCGCGGGATTTCACGTTTCGTCTTAACTTAAAGCTATCAATGTCAGTCAATAAAAAATTTAAACGTTGACTACTCATTGAATATAGCTGTTTGCATGCACTGTTAGACTAGCTAGGAATATATACGTAAATTATCATAATTTTGTTGTATAGAACTACGGCAGGATCTACTACTAGGAGAGATGTAAGGCTATGCTAAAGCTATTGGTCCAAGTCAGGGGGAAATAGAAGATCGTCGGAGAGTCCTAAATTATTCTTGAATATAAATTTTCCGTATAAATGGATACGTAAATTGCGCAGGTTAGTATAAAGAATTTATCGAAGAAAACGTTTGCTAAAATAAAAGTTCGAACAAAGCTCGAACACATACCGTAGCTGTAGATTATTTATGAACAATAAACTAAATGTATCGTGGATATGCATAATCATTTACATTTACAAACCGCGAATATGGGTTGTTCGGCGAAGCTGTGCCCATATTAATTCGCTCACAACCTAGTCCTCTTCTATTTTTGAACCTAGCCCCATATTAAGCATTTTTAAGACTAGTCCTCTCTTGATTTTGCAACCTCACCATCACCCATATTACTTTTTTCATGCTCCAGAGGAGCATTTTTATTACTTGTATCTAAATCAGGCCCCATGGCGCCCGTGGTTCCTCGCCCGTCAAAGTTGGGAAAAGTCCGTAAAACGGGGCTTTTTCGGCAGGGGGGCACTTTTTTCGGCAGGGTGGGAATAGTAAATCGGTCGCATGAAAACGATGAGCCATATACTGCCGAAACCGCCCGAAGTGACCACTGGCTGACCACTACGTGACGGCACCTCGCCCAGGGTCAAAGTTAGTCACGGAGGTCACCGTTTAAAGACGTAAGCGTTTTTCGGGGTTTTGGTTGGGGGGCATATATATATAGTAACTCGACTGCGCTCGTTTCAATGAGCATATTTTTAGAACCGACGGAAGTGACAACTGGTCACTATGGCCTAGGTGGCCTATTGACCAGTGGTCAAACCCCCTAAAACAGCGTTTTTCGGGATTTTGGTTGGGGGCATATATAGTAAATCGTCTACGCTCGTTTCAATGAGCATATTTTCAGAACCGACGGAAGTGACCACTGGTCACTATGGTCTAGGTGGCCTATTGACCGATGGTCAAACCCCATAAAACGGCGTTTTTCGAGGTTTCGGTTGGGGGCATTAATATAGTGAATCGACTACGCTCGTTTCAATGAGCATATTTTCAGAACCGACGGAAGTGACCACCGGTCACTATGGAGCAATACGTAACTGAACGAAGCACA
>JASAND010015848.1:0-97704 GCA_030248195.1 Trissonchulus latispiculum
GTGTCTTGAAAACAGATAAACTAATTTGCATAGGAAAGTAACAGTGCTTAGGCGACTGTCAGGCGCCTGAAAACGTAGCTAGGCTTTGCGTAAAGAGCATTACGCAACACGTCCCCTCATCGGGTTCGGACCGCCTCGGTTCGACTTCTTGCCGCCACGATGACCGAAACGGGCAGATCGGCGGGCTTGATAGAGCTTGGAACCAAGGGTGTAGTGCACGTAGCGGATCTGCGGCAACAGAGACACCCACTGCTTCCACAGCAGGGTAATGCCGGAATGATTCAGATGGAAACTGTCACGGCAGAAATATTGGGACCGCAACTGCCGCTCAGATTCGCTGAAGAAGGTGTCGGGAAAGTAGCGAGCTGAATCGAGAATCTTAAAGCGAAGAGACGAGAAGGTCTCTTCGAAACGACGGCGAAACCAGGCGTTGAAATCGCAAACGGCTGGCACGGAAGGGTGATCGAAGGGTAGACTGACAAGAATCTCAGGGCATCGGTCAGCAGTAAAGGCGACGCAAAACCTTGCGTAGGGCATTCCAGTTATTCTCCCAAGTGCGCCGAGAACAGCGAGCAGCATTAATCCCAGCATGAAGAATTAATGCGCGGCACTGCGTCGGGCGCCGCGTAAGAAGTCGAGACTCGACTTCGGACGCCAAATCCACGAAGGTACCACCAGAAATGCTGTGAACGGTTCCATGCTGAATGGAAACCATTTGGCCGCACTGGGAATCAGATAGAATGACCAGCGTTTGCTCCTTGGGAGTAAACGAGAGGTGGAATTCCGATAGAAGAGAAGCCATGGACCATCGGGTGGTGACGGTCCAAGTGAGCAACTGTCGGCCCAGCTCACTCATCAGACGGCCATAGCAATTGAAACCAGGCGCGACAGCATCAGGTTTCCGCTCATGGAAACCAGCGGTCAGGCCAGTAGCCCAGACGTAATCATTGGTGCCGGAGGTGCACAAGATGGGAGTGTTATCACGAGCCGCAGCCATCAACAACTCACGAAATGATTCATCCTGCACCGCAACAACCGCGTTGATGTCGAAATAGACATCGTAGGCATAGTTAAGAATCCATTCGGCGGACTCTCGAAATCCCTGGCGATGGGCGACGGTATGGGTTAAGATTGGAGAAGCAACCACCACAGGATCCAAAAGAGAATCAGCATCATTGCAGCATTTGTGCTGATCTAAACAGATATACCAATGCGCCTGTTCCACTGAGGTGAAATCTGGAAGATTTGGGTGAAGGCTGAAGGAGCGCTGATAATATCGCGACAACGGATGGTTACCGGTTACCTGCAACTGGCGAGCCTGAAACAAAAGAAGCTTATTAGTTGCAAGCAAGCAACAAAACAGCACTCGTCTCCCTAACCCAAAACTGAATAGGTTCGATCCCGACCAGGTTTAGCGGAGCCAGCTTATGATATCAAGAAAGCTATCAGTGTTATAATTGAAGTTGTTTTAGTGTAGAAATCAATAGCGAGCACGCCATTGACATTGTTTATGTAAAGTCTAGACAAATTGAAGCTGATGGTTCCTAGGACGAAGATTATAGTGGGAAGGAGAAGTAGACTGTGGCAAAGCATCAGCAACACGATCAAAGTATGGTTTGAGGCGATTGTGATGCACCCACTCCGCACCATGATGACCCTCCGCAGGGGAAACCCTGTAGTTGTGACGATGCTCATCGATATCGATTATCAGAAACGGCCCGCGCCACATGTGGGTCAGCTTTCTGCTGGTACGAGGAACAACAGTAGGATTGTACACCATGTCTCCAATAACAAAGCACTGCGCACGCTGACGACGATCGTACTGCATCTTCATACGTTCCTTAGCCTGACAATCATTGTGATGAGCCGCCTCACGAGCAAGAAAAGCTTGTGCCATGACGTTGCTGAGATAATCATCAGAGTCAACATACCTAGTAGTTGGCTTGGCAAGACCCAAAGAAAGGGGCTGAACCGCTATTCGGCCATGCACAAGCTCAAATGGCGTGAAACGAATACTGTCCTGAACGGAGGTATTGTAGGTAAAGGTGACAAAAGGGAGGAATTATCCCAATCACGATGATTGCGGCCAACATACATTTTTAGCATATGTTCAACCGTTCGATTCCACCGTTCAACCAAGCCTTGAGATTCAGGGTGGTAGGCTGTAGAATTTGTTCTTGACGTACCCACGAGTTCAAAAACTTGTCGCATGAGTTCCGACATAAAATTAGGTCCTTGATCATGACGCAAAACTGCAGGCGCTCCATGCCGGCATACAATTTTCTCGAGAAAAAGATTGGCAACAGTTTCTGCGCGCTGGTTGGAACACGGAAAGGCCTCCACATACTTGGTGAAATCGTCGACAAAAATTATAGCATAACAATTTCCTGATGTGGTTTCGGGCAATTCAAGCACATCAACCACCACGCTCTCAAAAGGAGCCGAAACCAAAATGGGGACCAGTGTTTCCTTTGAATGAGCAGGAGGGCTTTTTCCAGACTGGCATAATTGGCAGCGTCGACAGTACTCGAAGACATCCTGCCGCATTTTAGGCCAGGTATACAAACTCTTTGCTTTATGCAACGTCTTATGGAACCCAAGGTGCCCACCAAAAGGAGAATCATGGACAACAGATAAAACTTCTGGAACCAAGCTCCGGGGCAAAACTGGTTTTCCAAAGTCATCAACTAGGACGCTGTCAGTGTAACGACACGTGGCAGCGTAGCTAGCAACGTTTCGAGCCAAAGTGACATCGCTGGGCAACTTGCCTCGATGCAGAGCCAAAATGACATGCGACAAGAAATTGTCTTGGGCTTGATCGTGCCTTAGGCGATCGCCAAAGTTAATCGTGACAGAGGTACTACATACTTGCACAGACTTATCTACACCAAGAGTAGCAGAAGCGATCCGGGATAGGAAATCCGCATTCACGTTAAGCTTGCCCTGTTTGTAACAGATTTGAGGGTCATGTAGTAAAAGAACAGAAAACCATTTTCCTGCTCTAGGATTGCTATTTTTATTTTCGACTATAAATTGCAATGGTTTATGATCTGTTACCAAAATCACAGGAAATCCAAAGATGTAGGGTTCAAAGGTCTTCACTGCAAAAACCAACGCCAAGGCTTCTCGATCAGTCGCACTATAATTCCGTTCAGCCTTGTTGAGACTACGACTCGCAAAAGCAATAGGATGTTCTTCATCGTTTAGTTTCTGCGACAATACAGCTCCAAGGCCAAATGCGCTTGCATCAGCTTGAACTATGAAAGGTTCTCGAAAATCTGGATAAGCTAGTACAGGTGCAGAACACAATAGTCCCTTTAGTTGTTGAAATGATGCTTCACACTCGGTAGACCATTCAAAACGCGATGTTTTACTGAGGAGTGCGTTCAGGGGAGCAGCTATAATTGAGTAGTTGCGGATAAATCTTCTATAGTATCCACACATCCCCAGAAAACGCCTGAGCTGGTCAACGTTTGAAGGGGCTGGCAATTCCGCAACAGCACTGACCTTATCCGGATTTGGGCAAATGATGTGTCCCAAGTAAGAGACTTCAGACTTAAGAAACTCACATTTGGAAATTTTGAGTTTCAAGTTATTACCAATCAAGCGATCGAGAATCTCTGCTAGGTTTGACAGATGCTCCTCGAAAGACTTCGACATAACTAGAATATCATCTAGATAAACCAGGCATGTTTGCCATTGAAGTCCAGAGAGAACACAGGCCATCAATCTCTGAAAGGTGGCCGGTGCATTCGTCAGTCCGAATGGCATCACTTTGAACTGATACAGTCCATCAAATGTAAGAAACGCTGTTTTCTCCTTATCTGCTGGTTCCAATTCAACCTGCCAGTAACCACTACGTAAATCCAACGAAGAAAAATATACCATTCCTTTTAAAGAATCGAGAATATCATCCACTCGAGGTAAGGGAAAGTCGTCACGAACTGTCACAGAGTTAAGTTTCCGAAAATCCACGCAAAATCGCCAACTTCCGTCTTTTTTCTTCACAAGCACGATCGGTGACGCCCAGCTTGACGATGACGGCTCAATGATATCATCCTTCAACATTTTCTCTACTTCATCCTTAATGATACGTTTGTGAATCTCAGGTGTTCTCCTAACATTTTGTTTGATACTCGGGTGTGCACCCGTAAGAATTTGGTGGCGAACATCTTTTGCACGTCCAATGTCACGATTATACATTGCGAAGGCCTGCCATTTCGAAACCAGCAGGTCCAAAAGTTGTTGCCTCTGCTCTGCATCAACAGCAGCATCACCAATTTGAGCTTCTTGGCGTATGTGGTCAATGACGGCATCACAAAAAGATGACGACCCCTGAATCTCCACAACGCCACACGTCGTAACGTGATGGTTCGACTGAAAAGAATCTGGTTGCTCAATCCAGCCGATTATTGTAGACTTGTGCACTTTCTTTGGCTCCGAGGACCAATTCATGATCTCCACTGGGACCACTTTGTTAGTCACGGAAACCAATGCTCGTGCCGACAAAGGCCTATTCACTTTCGGCATATTGTCTTTAGGTTCGAAAAGGTAGACGGACGCTTCATCGAGATCGTCACCAGCATCTACGTGACAGTTGATTATCCTTCGCGTGCGAGCAGGAATTGTTTCGGTATGCACCAAATTGACCGCAAACTTCACTCGCGATGCACAGACAGGATTAGGATTATCACAAACCACTGTCGAATCATCGTTAAGTCCAAGTTGTTTTCGAATCGCTTCGGCGGTGCCCACTCGCTCCAGAAGGTCAAACCCCAGTATCATGTCGTAAGCGTAGCAATCCGGCAAAAGATAAACACGATGATGAACCGTGTGTTTTCCAACGGCTATGTCAATGAGTACAGAACCCAAAAGCTGAAGGTTTTCCCCGTTTAAAACAGTAGCATCAATATCGGCTGGTTGAATGTTGAGCTGCAGCGGTTTCAAAAGACTCTCCTTTACAAGAGTTATTTCTGCACCAGTGTCAAGCAAGGCACTGGTTCTAATTTCGTCATTCAGGCAAACAGTTGTTGTGAATTTGGCATTGTGAGTAGAAGATACCGACACTTTTCTTGGCGAATGATTCGCTGTATCTGATGCATCTTCATGACCTGCAACGTCAGGTCGCGATGACTGAGACGAATAGAGATTAGTATTCGTCACCTTTAAATGGTTACAGGAGTTGATGGGTTTCCATCTTTGGAAAGCAGATCTGTCAGCGATCAGGACATCCTGAGCATTGCAGTAGTTTCGAACCGTCCGAAACAACGGGGCTGCTTTGCAAAGTTGATTTACGTCAGCTATTAATACTTCTGCACGTCGTGCCCTGGTCATCGCTACATTCAAGCGGCGCTTGTCCTGTAGAAAGTCGGCAATGCGACCATCGGCGCGGACGAAACTAACCACAATGAAGTCCTTTTCCCCTCCTTGGAAACGGTCAACTGTACTGATTTTCAACCCTCTTTGCAAAAGGTGACGAAGCTTCTTTAGCAGTAGTCGTTCTTGTGCTTTATAGGGAGTAATAATGCCAATCGATGACGGTTCTATCTGTGCTTTTCCCATTAAAGATTGGACTACTTCGACAACAGCTTCAGCCTCGATGGGGTTTAGGTAGCTTGTACCATTCTTTTCCTGAAAACTGTGAGATTGAACATTCCACAGCATTAACGCTTTACCAGAAGGAGGCTGATTGAAAAACAAATGGCTTGCAGCATTTTTTAGTTTTCCGTAATAGAAGTGCTGATTACTGTATCCTGCCACGATCGCAGGCATGCGATACTGCTCATTCAACAGGAGCGGAGTGTAGTTATTTGCTTTGATAACATGCTCCATGATTGAAAGATCCAATCCTTGCTGCCGGGCACCCGGACTCAAAACGGTTGGTCGCAATTGTTTCTGATCTCCAACGAGTACCATTCTGGACTTCCAATAAGTAGTTAATGGAATAAGTGCTTCAGGTACCATGCACTGACCAGCTTCATCCAAAATCACTGTGCTGTAAATCTGACCAGCAACCACAGCTTGGCCCACTCCAACGCAGGTAGTACACACAATAGATGCAGTGGACAGCACAGTCCTGCTAAGTTCCTTGAATTTCGACTTGTACAATCGTAGTTGGCTTAGAGACAAATTATTTTGGAGAAACCGTTCATACATATGACGGAAGTCTGGACCGCCGGCGTCTACTACGTAATTACACAGCGACACTTCGACCAGTGGTCCACTGACGTAAGGTTCTATCATTTCTGAGTGAACTCGAACGAGCCCTTTTGTCCCAAAAATAGTTTTGAGATGCATGGTTATGGCATCGACTGCAGCGTTCGAGGACGCACAGACTAATATTTTCTCCTACGGTTCGGTACGAAGAAGCTCTTTGACAAGATTAGCAGCTGTGAATGTTTTCCCAGTACCAGGCTGGCCCCTGTATCACTGCAGCATGACCCTTGATCGCAGCCACCACAGCATCCCTCTGCGAAGGATTGAGTGAAGAAGAAGGAGCCAAAGCTGGCTGACTGCGTAAACCAGGAGCGTGCAGAGTTTCGAATAATCGAAACACTGTTGTAGCTTCATACTCAGCTACGTCGAGAGTTGCGAAAGCATCCAATGCGGCCCTATGTCGTCGAAAAGAGTCAAAATCAGGGTCTGGCATAACAGCTACCTTGGAAAGCTGCCCCAAGACATTTTGAATGCGACTCCACTCACACTCTTCTTGGAAAATGTCCTCTTCGTCATTACTGTCAGCCGAAAACCCAAATAAGATTAACTCGACGTCTACTTGTTCGCCATTGGTATGTTTATGTAGGACATAGGCTCCAATTGTTTCATCCTCGTCGTCTGGAGCACTCAGTTGAAGCCTGTCGTTTACACCAACTTCTGGACAGAATAGTTGAGCAAATTTCCGAGACCCGGAAAAATCCCATTCAACATCGACTAAAACTTGAGAATTCCAGGCCCGCGAGGTTTGCTCGTCCTGCTCTAAAGTCAGTAGATTAGCATATCTATTGGCCAACTGCAATCTATCTAAGGATTCCTTTTGGTTCGATAGAGCGGCGACGGTGGGCTGACGATCGACCGGCCGTAATCGCTCATAGGATTCAAGTACTGCTGGATCCTGCAAATCGGATACCAAGGTATCCAAGGACACCAACACCTCTTGCAAATCTGGTAAATCCTTGCAGTCTGAATTTCGAGAAAGAAATTCTGTAAGGCCATTAATGTCAAGAATGGAAAACAGATGGCGAAGCAGTGACTTAAACAATCGACTCTGGGCTGATGTCTCATCGTAGCCGATTCCTTCTATCCAATTCCCATCAACCTTAAGTCTGGCAACAAAATAGGCACGGCATCCTTTCCTCTTCTTGAAGGATAACACCTTTATTGTTGCTTCCAAATCAGAATGATTATGTATTCCCATACGGGACAAATAGCTTGCTGCCTCATTTATGCTAAACAAGTCAGTCATAAGCGCGGACGGAGCAGTGCCCTCTCGAAATCGGAACGAGAACGAGGTACCAACTGGTTTATTGTTACCCCTCGCTGACACCATTCGTACAGAAAAGGAGCCCCGTGATTGCCGTCCCCGACCAGAACCAAAAGTACGTCCACGAGAAACCGGTGGTCCGGACGAATCATCATCTTTGAGTTTGAAACATTCCTCTTTGCTGTGTCCTGGTTTTCTACAGTGGGAACAGAATTTTTGCATTCGTGAATTAGCAGTTCCACGCTGATACTGCTTAGAACCACGCCTTTGGAAGGTATTTGTAGTAGGGTTGCCGTTTTGACGTCGCCGATTTTGGTAGAGCTCTTGCTCGAGCTGTCGAACTCTTTCCTGTAACGACGCCTGTTCCCCTGATTCGTTTGCTACTGTAGCAACAGTTTTTGGGGTTTCTGCTGGCTGAGCTTTGGAATCAGAACCCACATTTTTCATACTACTACTTTTGCTGACACCAGCAACTTGCCAAGATGTAGGCAAATCAGAAAGTACGGTCGTTTGTTCTTGTTCAGGACCGAAAGCGGAAGCTCCAAGAGCCGCCTTAAACACCTGACGTTCATTCTCACTCTCACTGTATGTGCTAGGTTCCCGCCGCATTGTTTCCCACATGAGCCAGGGTTCTAGCCCATGCAGAAAGCAACGCCGCACTTGAGTGTTCAGAACGTCCTCCGTAACCTTGCCAAAAGCGCTTTTAGCCAGCTCTAGCATTTCATGACTGTATTGCATGACACTTTCACCGGGTTTTTGCTTGCGCGTGCTCAAGAGAAGAGCAAACATATCAGTGTTATGCAACTGATATTTGGCTGCTAACTCGGATACTAATAATTTATATGTACCCTTGACTTTAGCATCAAAGTTCTCGTAGGTAGCCAGGGCAGGGTCCTCTAAATAGTTTACTAGCTTACGAGTTGTTTTTTGTGTCTGTTTGTGTTTGTTTCTACTAACAAATTTTCGTTACTAGCACATATATATATATATATATATATATATATATATATATATATATATATATATATATATTATATATATATATATAGTTATCAGAAATTGAAGCCAACTGCCAGAAACTGAACCTAATTATCAGAAATTTACATAATTGTCAGATATTAAAGCTAAATATCAGAAATTGCACCCAATTATGAGGATACCAACCTAATTATCAGTAATTGAAGCTACTTTTAAGAAACTAAACCCAATTATCAGAAATTGAAGCCAACTGTCAGAAACTGAAAATAATTATCAGAAATTTACATATTGTCAGATATTAACGCTAAATATCAGAAATTGCACCTAATTATCAGGATATCGACCTAATTATCTGAAATTGAAGCTAATTATCAGAGACTTCACCTGATTATCAGAAGTTGTAGCCAATTCTCAGAAACTGTACCCAGTTATCAGAAACTGTACCTAATTATTAGGATATCAACCTAATTACTAGAAATTGATGCTAATTATCAGTCACTGTCCCCTATTATCAGAAACTGTTCCTAATTGTTAGTATATCAACACAATTATCGGAAATTGCAGCTAATTATCAGACAATGTACCCAATTACCAGAAACTGTGCCTAATTATCAGAAACTGATCAGCTGATTATCAGACAATGTACCCAATTATCAGAAACTGTACCTAATTATCAGGATGTCAACACAATTATCAGAAATTGCAGCTAATTATCAGTCACTGTACCCAATTATCAGAACCTGTGCCTAATTATCAGAAACTGCACTTAATTATTAGGATGTCAACCTAATTATCAGAAACTGTGCCTAATTGTCAGAAGATGTACCTATTTGTCAGATATTGAAGCTAAATATCAGAAATTGCACCTAATTATGAGGATACCGACCTAATTATCAGTAATTGAAGCTACTTTTAAGAAACTAAACCCAATTATCAGAAATTGAAGCCAACTGTCAGAAACTCAAAATAATTATCAGAAATTTACATAATTGTCAGATATTAAAGCTAAATATCAGAAATTGCACCTAATTATGAGGATACCGACCTAATTATCAGTAATGACCTAATTATCTGAAATTGAAGCTAATTATCAGAGACTTTACCTGATTATCAGAAGTTGTAGCCAATTCTCAGAAACTGTACCCAGTTATCAGAAACTGTACCTAATTATTAGGATATCAACCTAATTACTAGAAATTGATGCTAATTATCAGTCACTGTCCCCAATTATCAGAAACTGTGCCTAATTGTTAGGATATCAACACAATTATCGGAAATTGCAGCTAATTATCAGGCAATGTACCCAATTACCAAAAACTGTGCCTAATTATCAGAAACTGCACCTAATTATTAGGATATCAACGCAGTTCTCAGAAATTGCAGCTAATTAACAGAAACTGTACCTAATAATTACAAACTTAACCTGATTATCAGAAACTGCACCTAATTATTAGGATATCAACGTAATTATCAGAAATTGAAGCTAATTAACAGAAACTGTACCTAATAATTACAAACTTAACCTGATTATCAGAGAATGTGCCCAATTATCAGAAACTGTGCCTAATTATCAGAAATTGCAGCTAATTATCAGACAATGTACCAATTACCAGAACCTGTGCCTAATTATCAGAAGCTGCACCTAATTATTAGGATATCAACGCAATTATCAGAAATTGAAGCTAATTAACAGAAACTGTACCTAATAATTACAAACTTAACCTGATTATCAGACAATGTACCCAATTACCAGAACCTGTGCCTAATTATCAGAAACTGCACCTAATTATTAGGATATCAACGCAATTCTCAGAAATTGAAGCTAATTAACAGAAACTGTACCTAATAATTACAAACTTAACCTGATTACCAGAAACTGTGCCTAATTATCAGAAACTGCACCTAATTATTAGGATATCAACCTAATTATCAGAAATTGAAGCTAATTATCAGAAACTGTACCTAATAATGACAAACTTAACCTGATTATCAGAAACTGTGCCTAATTGTCAGGATATAAACACAATTATCAGAAATTGCAGCTAATTAACAGAAACTGTACCTAATAATTACAAACTTAACCTGATTACCAGAAACTGTGCCTAATTATCAGAAACTGCACCTAATTATTAGGATATCAACGTAATTATCAGAAATTGAAGCTAATTAACAGAAACTGTACCTAATAATTACAAACTTAACCTGATTATCAGAGAATGTGCCTAATTATCAGAAACTGTGCCTAATTATCAGAAATTGCAGCTAATTATCAGACAATGTACCAATTACCAGAACCTGTGCCTAATTATCAGAAACTGCACCTAATTATTAGGATATCAACGCAATTATCAGAAATTGAAGCTAATTAACAGAAACTGTACCTAATAATTACAAACTTAACCTGATTATCAGACAATGTGCCCAATTATCAGAACCTGTGCCTAATTATCAGAAACTGCAGCTAATTATTAGGATATCAACGTAATTATCAGAAATTGAAGCTAATTAACAGAAACTGTACCTAATAATTACAAACTTAACCTGATTACCAGAAACTGTGCCTAATTATCAGAAACTGCACCTAATTATTAGGATATCAACCTAATTATCAGAAATTGAAGCTAATTATCAGAAACTGTACCTAATAATGACAAACTTAACCTGATTATCAGAAACTGTGCCTAATTGTCAGAAACTGTGCCTAATTGTCAGGATATTAACACAATTATCAGAAATTGCAGCTAATTATCAGACAATGCATCCAATTACCAGAAACTGTACCTAATTATCAGGATATCAACCCAATTATCAGAAATTGCAGCTAATTATCAGTCACTGTACCCAATTTTCAGAATCTGTGCCTAATTATCAGAAACTGCACTTAATTATTAGGATGTCAACCTAATTATCAGAAACTGTGCCTAATTGTCAGAAGATGTACCTATTTGTCAGATATTGAAGCTAATATCAGAAATTGCACCTAATTATGAGGATACCCACCTAATTATCAGTAATTGAAGCTACTTTTAAGAAACTAAACCCAATTATCAGAAATTTACATAATTGTCTGATATTAAAGCTAAATATCAGAAATTGCACCCAATCATGAGGATACCAACCTAATTATCAGTAATTGAAGCTACCTTTAAGAAACTAAACCCAATTATCAGAAATTGAAGCCAACTGTCAGAAACTGAAAATAATTGTCAGAAATTTACATCTTGTCAGATATTAAAGCTAAATATCAGAAATTGCACCTAATTATCAGGATATCGACCTAATTATCTGAAATTGAAGCTAATTATCAGAGACTTTACCTGATTATCAGAAGTTGTAGCCAATTCTCAGAAACTGTACCCAGTTATCAGAAACTGTACCTAATTATTAGGATATCAACCTAATTACTAGAAATTGATGCTAATTATCAGTCACTGTCCCCAATTATCAGAAACTGTGCCTAATTGTTAGGATATCAACACAATTATCGGAAATTGCAGCTAATTATCAGACAATGTACCCAATTACCAGAAACTGTGCCTAATTATCAGAAACTGATCAGCTGATTATCAGACAATGTACCCAATTATCAGAAACTGTGCCTAATTATCAGAAATTGAGGCTAGTTATCATAAACTTAACCTGATTACCAGAAACTGTACCCAATTATCAGAAACTGTGCCTAATTGTAAGAAGATGTACCTAATTGTCAGATATTAAAGCTAAATATCAGAAATTGCACCTAATTATGAGGATACCGACCTAATTATCAGTAATTGAAGCTACTTTTAAGAAACTAAACCCAATTATCAGAAATTGAAGCCAACTGTCAGAAACTGACCATATTATCAGAAATTTACGTAATTGTCAGATATTAAAGCTAATCATTATAAATTGCGCCTAATTGGTAGTTAATGTAGAAATAGGCATCGAAATTGTAGTTAATTATCAGAAACTGTGCCTAGTTATCAGAAGCTGTACCTAATTTTGAGAAACTGAAAGTTATTATCAGAGAGTTTACCTAATTATCAGAAATTGAAGCTAGTTATCAGAAACTTAACCTGATTATCAGAAATTGTAGCCAATTCTCAGAAACAGTACCCAGTTATCAGAAACTGTACCTAATTATTAGGATATCAACCTAGTTACAAGGAATTGAAGCTAATTATCAGACAATGTACCCAATTATTAGAAACTGTGCCTAATTATCAGGATATCAACACAATTATCAGAAATTGCCGCTAATTATGAGTCACTGTATCCAATTATCAGAATCTGTGCCTAATTGTCAGGATATCAACACAATTGTCTGATATTAAAGCTAAATATCAGAAATTGCACCTAATTATTAAGATATCAACCTAATTACTAGAAATTGAAACTAATTATCAGAAACTGTCCCTAATTATCAGAAACTGCACCTAATTATTAGGATATCAATCTAGTTATCTGAAATTTTAGTTAATTATCAGGAACTGTGCCTAGATATCAGAAGCTGTAATTAATTTTAAGAAACTGAACCTAATTACCAGGATATCAACCTAATTATCAGAAATTGAAGCTAATTATCAGAAACTGTACCTAATAATTACAAACTTAACCTGATTATCAGAAACTGTGCCTAATTGTCAGCATATCAACACAATTATCAGAAATTGCAGCTAATTATCAGAAACTGAACCCAATTATCAGAAACTGTGCCTAATTGTCAGCATATCAACACAATTATCAGAAATTGCAGCTAATTATCAGACAATGTACCCAATTACCAGAAACTGTGCCTAATTATCAGAAACTGCACTTAATTATTAGGATGTCAACCTAATTATCAGAAACTGTGCCTAATTGTCAGAAGATGTACCTATTTGTCAGATATTGAAGCTAAATATCAGAAATTGCACCTAATTATGAGGATACCCACCTAATTATCAGTAATTGAAGCTACTTTTAAGAAACTAAACCCAATTATCAGAAATTGAAGCCAACTGCCAGAAACTGAACTTAATTATCAGAAATTTACTTAATTGTCAGATATTAAAGCTAAATATCAGAAATTGCACCCAATTATGAGGATACCAACCTAATTATCAGTAATTGAAGCTACTTTTAAGAAACTAAACTCAATTATCAGAAATTGAAGCCAACTGTCAGAAACTGAACCTGAATATCAGAAACTGCATCTAATTATCATGATATCAACCTAACCACCAGAAATTGAAGCTAATTATCAGAAACTGATCTTAATTATCAGAAATTGAATATCAGAAACTGCACTTAATTATTAGGATATTAGCCTAACCATCAGAAATCAAAGCTAATTATTAGAAACTGAACCTAATTATCATAAATTGAAGCTAATTATCAAAAACTGTACATCACTATCATGATATCAACCTAATTATCAGAAATTGAAGCTAGTTATCAGAAACTGAACCTAATTGTCAGAAATTGAAGATAATTATCAAACGCTGTGCCTAACCATCAGAAATTGAAGCTAATTATCAGAAACTGAATCTTATTATCAGAAACGGTGCTTAATTATCAGAAATTTAGCTTATCGTCAAATATTAAAGTTAATTATCAGAAATTGCACCTAATCTTCAGGATATCAACCAAATTATCGGAAACTGAACCTAATTATCAGGGGCGAAGGGGGGGGGCGGGAAATACCCTCGACGGGGAAGCAACTTGGTAGAATAGGGAAGTACTTAGGGCCATTTCATAAAAAGCGCTTAAACGGCTTAGCTTAAAAGTGAACTAATTTATGAAAAGGGTGGTCGGCTTAAACGGCTTAAACGGCTTATGTGGCTTAGACGGCTTAAACTTAAGCCGCCTAAGCCGACCCTTTTCATAAATAACCGTCGGCTTAAACATTTCATAAAAAGCACACCGGATTCAAAATGCAGTGGCTTAAAATTAAGCCGTTTAAGCCGACCTCCTTTTCATAAATAATTTAAGTTTAAGACGTTTAAGCCGATGATTTAAAATTCAAGTCAAATTGCCTGATTTTTAGCCTTGTAATATCACCGCGCTTAAACGGCTTAAACCATGGCGTATAAATATTAAAACGTTCATAACTTCCTTAATACTTGGAGTACGCCAATAACATTTATATCAAAATGAAGCTCGCAGTCTGGAGAATTTAGTGGTGCTATTGGCATGCTTTTTAATGCAGGTGAATATTTAAAAAATCGGCCTCAACCCTGATAAATAACCTTCAATTTATAGATTAACGGTTATAACAGCTTATTCAAATCAAAAAATAATTTTTTGCTTACTTGACTCAGGTTATTTTATGCTTATACAAGCTATACATGCATTCTTCAGCTGCAGCTTACAGCTTTCTTAATGCTGCACTGCGATGCAATGCTGCACCCTTAGTATACCCACTTCTTGAGTCAGACCCGATATCTTTTGAGTCATGATTCTTTGGTGGAGTACTTCCATCCATCCCTTACTTCTCTTTGGTCCGCTCTGGATTATTTCCGATATACAATTTTATAGTGTAGCACTTTATAGTTAGCGAGACTTTATTGCTTTGAGCTAGAGATTTAGCTGAAAAAAAATTTTGGCAAAACTGTGATTGTTTTGTTTCGAACATCGATTTCTCAGAAACTACTCGACGACATCCGTAGATGTTTGGCGGAATTGAAATTCGTACTTCTGCGGAGCGACGTTTTTCTTGGTTCGGGCTACAACGTTTCGAGTGAGTCCGAAACTAAACGTAACTGCGTAGACTTGTGTAAAACACGTCCAGTAAATGGCGACCCTCTAGCTTGCATAGTAAATGGTACACAATCACTGGAAAAAATTTGGTCATGTTTTTACAAAAATTACATTTTCTATGATAGCAGCGTGCGGGATAGCAGGTAGAAGACTATAATGTCAACGATAATCGGTCTCGACGAGAACTTAAGATTGACACCTGTAGTTTAGTTTTATGGCTTGCGTAGCTCAAGAAATACTACCCTAAACGGAGACATCGCATATTCGAAGCGGGATTGCGCGGAAGGTGTTAGAATGCTAAAGGAACTTATTTTGGAAAGTTTCATCAAATTTCATCTTGATTTGAACCGACAATCAACAATATGTGCCCAAAAGGAATCACCACCTTAAACGACTTAACTTAAACGTCTTAGCTTAAGGGGGGGTCGCTTTTTGGGCGATTTTTCGACCCTCTCCGATTTTGCTTATTTTTACATATTTTGTACTTCCAATGGGTCCGCGAAACAAGACAAGTGCGTTTTGCGTAATATTGCTCCTATCGTTCTGTAGACCCCTTCAAAGGTGACCCCGACATGTGTTAAACATAGAAAAATAGAAAAGTTACGCTAAAAAAGTTTGTGTCCAAAAAGTGTTTCGCTGTGTAAGAGACTTAGCTCTGAAATTTTGCACACTTGTTAAGGACATAATGTAGAGTGCCGCGAGTTACTTTAGTGCAATGCTGCTGAGAATTATTATTTTGGCAAATAGACTTTAAGAATTTAAGTTCATTCTGACTTTAAGAATTTGCCAGATTTCTAATTCTCAACAGAATTTCACCAAAGCAACTAGCTGCTTTCTGCATTATGTCCTTAACAAGTGTCGCAAAATTTCAGAGCTGAGTCCCTTACACAGCGAACAATTTTTGGACACAAACTTTTTAGCGTAACTTTTCCATTTTTCTATGCTTAACACATGTCGGGGTCACCTTTGAAGGGGCCACAGAACGATAGGAATATTACGCAAAACGCGCTTGTCTTGTTTCGCGGACCCACTGTGAGTACATAAATATGTAAAAATGAGCAAAATCGGAGAAGGTAGAAAAATCGCCCAAAAAAGCAACTCCCCCCTTAAGGTCGCACATCCCTTACATTCAGTCCACTTTGGAAAGCTATAACTTACAAAATATTGAGAACTATAAATTGAGCGACATATTAAAATGAAGCTCTTCATCTTCTGCGTCGTTTGGCATAATTAAAACGTGTCTACCTAGTTTAGATTTTTCGAAAACTTACCAAACGCGGCCACAATTTTTGACCAAAATTTTTTCTGAAAAAATTTTAAGCAACAAGAAAATGGTCGTATCCAATGTGTTTATGGTATGATTTGCCTGGGACGGTTTTTTGTTTTGTCAAGATATCATTTCAGTATGCAGAAATTGAACATTTTCTGAAAATTTGGCATTTTATCCAGCTTTGAAAAATCATTGCTCTTGATTGGAGGCTGATAAAGAGAAAAACAAAAAACCGCCTCGGGCAAATTGTCCAAACATACTGTGTGCAAAATAGTTCCACCCATTGGTTGTGGAGAATCTTCGGTCAAAATATTTTGGCCGCAATTTGACGAAATCAGTTATTCGACCAGAACTTTAGACTCATTCAGTATACAAGGCTCTAATTAACCTAATTTGTGCCTCTTTCGACGCTCTTTCATTTGAGTATAAACTTGTCTACGCTTGCAGTGTACACTGGATCTAATTCGACAAAACCTGTTTTCAGCAATATCGTGTCAAAAATAACCAATTTTCGAGCAAAAATTGATCAAAAATTCACTGCTCAAAAACGATAAGGGCTAGAGACTTATGTCTAAAAACAAAGTTGTAGAGCGCATAATAAGATTTAAAATGATTATAGTCGGTGAGAATAATTTTCTATATATAGTTCTAAACCTTCAAATTTCTATTTCTCACCGTACATGTATGTTATGAAGCTGGTGTTTTTGCAGGACATTTATTATCATTCCCGATGAATTTTCTAAAAGTTTGAATAAAATCGGGTAATAATTGCACTTTCTGTAACTATATCTGCACGTAAGGGGAGCGCGACCTGAAATGGCTTAAAAATCCTTTTCATAAATAGTCGGCTTAATCAGCTTAAACGGCTTAAATTAAGCGGTTTAAGCTAAGCCGTTTAAGCCGTTTAAGCCATTTAGGGCCATTTTTCGACTTTATCCGATCTCGCTGATGTTCACATACGTTTTGTGTTCAAATAGAATATTTTAACGAGTTTTTAAAATAAAAGTCGTAACTCTTACGGTTGTCGAGTAATTTCAGCTCCAAGTTGAGATTTTATGTGTTAAACATAGGAAATTTGAAAAGTTGTCATTTTGTCGCGTGCGCCAAAAAATCTCGCGACAAACGTTGATGAATCTGGACAAATTATCAATTAAAATAACGCTGAAATGTTAAGCTGCGGTATATTGAAATTAGAATTTTAAATTAGGCCCACCAATTTTTTAAATAATTTTTCAAGGATTAAAATTTAACTTGATGCTAAAATCGTGCTCAATTACTAAGTTTTCACAGACATGGCATGAGTTGTCTTAGATGTATTATCACGCTCATTCACCAAAGTCGGATTTGGATGTTGTTGCAGATTCGCGTGCTTCGTTCTTATCTTGTCGAGAAATGATAAGATCAAGCAATAATATAAATGAAATGCTTTTGATAGCACATGTTTTAACACAAGCAATGTAAGGTACACGTATTGCTACTCCTAGCTGCTGCTAGGGTGCTACATATTTATTTAACAGATGGGGTAGGTCAAAAAGTAAACAGCTTAAGGCCACCCCTTGTCACCTCAGAATTGGCACCTAAAATGTGATAATGTGCTTTATGCTTAGGTTAGCAGTTGCTAGCAGAATACGCACATCATTACCAATTTCCTCCCGGAAGACGAAAAATTCGCGCGAATAGGGCGGAAGGAGGGAATTTCCTATTTTGCGACAAACCTGGTTTCTATTATTTTAGAAGCCGAGTAGATTCCCTATTCGGCGCGCACAGCTGGTTTCTGTCATTTTAGTCGCCGAGTAGATTCTCTGTTCGGCGCATAAAGTTGGTTTCAGCCACTTTACCCCGTTGAGTAACGGCATTTTTCCGAATCAGCACAATCTCAACTGCAAACATGCACTGTGTATTTTCCATGTACGTATTTCCCTATTCTACCAAGTTGGCTGCCCGTCGTGGACAACCCCCCAGTTTATATTTGTAAAGCTGTCCTGTGCTTGGTATGCTGTATTAACTTGCTCACAGGGCCTTGTAAAATACTTAATGAAATAACTTCATAATTGTTAATGCATAAATAAATGTTTGCACAAGCAGTTCATCAGCTTCGACTTCTGTAGACACACACACACACACTGGAATTTAGGGGTTTCTGGGCTCTCGCTGAATCTGGAAGGCACATATTTCCGTAAACACACACAGCATCATGTATAATCCTATTTAACTGTGAATTTTTAACTGACTTAGCGATTGTTTTGTCTGTTTCTAGCAATACAATATCGTATTTATAGTAAACTTATAGTGATATTTTACGAATAAACAAGAATGCATACGTTTGAAAAATTTTATGTAAACTGAGGTTACTGGTAAAGCAGTAACCCCTCATAAGTGCAGAGGTATAATCAATTAAGTTGTGCAAAAACAAGTTAGAAAAAAGCCTTACACAATGTCGGGACTCTCCCACATAATTTTTTCTTTTAGTTGGCTACGAACGGTGAACAAAAAATTGTTTACTAAGTGGAAACGCCATTCATTGTAATGGTTGCAGTTTGCGAACTAGGAAGTCACCAGTTTATAGACTTTTCTAAGTTTGTGAAACCGAAGAAACAAAACAAGCAACGGTGAGAGTATAACGTCCAATTCCTAGGTCGTTGGCTTACCAGTTAGCTACGGCATGGGCTTTTCAGTTAGAGTACCTTAGCTTTGTATACCCTCGTTGAAGCCTGGCTGGCGGACTACGTTAGCGGTGTATGTGTGTCGCACCATGCTTGTCTGCATGTAAATGCAGGTATGTGGGCCAGGCTATTTTGTAGCTGGAACCTTATAGCTTTGTAGTAGGCATGGGCACTGGTAGTCGGGTACCCGACGGGTACCCGATATCCAGTTGAAACCGGAAAAAACCGGATAAAACTGGATTAAGAAGAGTGAAAATTTTGTGCTGTGAAAATTTTTAAACACCGAAAATTTTTCCGATTAATATGAAATTTATTATTATAAAAAGACACTACACCTGAAAAACGAAGTAATATCAGGAACAGGACTTAGTCCTTGTAATCTTAAAACATTTTGTGTTTTCTAATTTCAGTTTTGATTTTAACATGTTAAGTTTAACGTTGCTCTAAAGCTTTCATTACATTCCTGTTGAAGCAATGTTACGTATGTGGAAGTCGATGAAAGCTTTAAATTCACAGGATTCAACAAAAATGCTCGCATCAAATTAGTAATATTTGCTATAGCTCTACGTTGTTCTCTAAACTAACTGCCAGTAACAGTACCAATTACCATTATATGGTACCAATAGTGACTGATATGATCTTCCAAGTTTAGTGATTCGTATTTAATGCCACATGGTCGAACTCCCTTCACTAATGTCCATGGCTCAATAAGCCTTAGTTTTTGTCAACTTTATTTGTTTCTAAATTTAAATCTGAAACTGAAAACGCTTCCAGATTGTTTTTACATTCGGTAAGTTGATCAAATGCCGAGCATACGCGCATACATCTTGGTGATTCTTTAATATGAGGACACCGTTACTGACTGAGAAAATTTATCCAAGTAGCAGAGGGGGATGGTTCAAAGACTTTGTTAGGATAAAGTGGGATCGGAACAACACTGAATGAATTTATTTCAAGTAATGTGCGTGCTTCATTAAATGTTTAGTAAAGTTCAATATATATTCTGACGGACTTGCTCCTCTCATCAGTTTTACGTTTAGTAAAGTTACTACAAAAGCAAGTTGGATATAAGTTACAGGTTATCATGTAAAAAATTATAAAATTAATCTAAATGGAAATTCAATTAATCTTACCGAAGAAGTCAATCTAGTTCTTAACATAAAAATCCCTATATATCTGTTTTTCTGGAAATGAGTGATTTTAAAATTTTACATTTGTTGCGAGTACAAAAATTTAGTTTTTAATCCAAAACATTTTATTTTTATGTGGTTTCATTGATGTATTAAAGTTATGCTCCAGAACAACGTAAAACTTAGTACTTATGTAGTGCAGCTTTTGCTTGTTTGCTGCGTTTTGTGCTGTAGCAATTTTCACAGACAAGCACTTGAGGTTAGCAAACTTTGTGATCAGATTTGCTCTTTAGCTCTGCATCAGCGTCAGCTTGCAATACCTGACAATTAATTGAAAGTCACTAAAGTCCCCTATTAAATCTTTAAAACTCCTTTAAAATACTTGAAAAATGAAATCTATCCAATCTAAACTCAATATATGTAATAAAAACCCCTGAAAACAGTAAATTTCAAAATTCCCACCTCCGAAAATTGGGTTAAAAATTTCTCGGGTACCCGAAAGTGCTCGGGTACCCGGATACCCGGGTAATGTCACAATTACCCGACATAGGGCTTTGGGTAGTACCGGGTACGCAGACCTTGTTACCAATCAGGGCCGGGCTGGGCCGCGTATTATGAATCACCTGGATGCGGCACCATGGTGAAACTCTACTCGATTTCGGCACTTGCATCATAAATGCTACCTGAATACGGCAATATGTGAAACTCTACCCGATTTCGGCACTTGCATGATAAATGCTACCTGGATACGGCACTATGCACAAAATATGTTCTGGATAGTCGCGTGTACGTGCTATGCAATCGCTGCCTTGGGAAGGTTTGCAATGCTTTGTGTTGTGTCCTTTACCAAATGTTGTATATATATTGAAAATGCAAAAAGCCCTTAACCTCTTATGATGCTCTGAAAAAATTGCTTAATTCCAATTTTAATTTTTTTTGATATTAATCCGAACTGAAAGTTAATTGTATTTAAGAAATATATAATTCCAGTGTCATCACTTCATCCACCGACTAGGAATGAAATGGGAGATGCTTACTTTGCAAATTTCACCGTTATCCATACCACTGCCAATTACAAAATACCTTCTGGAAACAAAAATTTGATTTTGGCTTACATAATACGAGACGGTTATCGTTAAATTTTAATTACTGATGCAAATTTCATCTTTAGTGTACACAGAAAAGTTCACTACCTAAATTTAAATAAGCTAAGCTAATCTAATTATCTAATCTAATTTAAGCTTCTATTTGTTGAATCATTGCATGATTATTATATTTATCTTAGCAGATCAGGATCGAACAAAACAGATTTAAATCTGATCAGCATGGAGAGTTTTACTATAACTTTGTAGAAATATGTCCTCAAATTCTGTTGACGTCAACGTTAACATTACATCAACATGTCATCTCAATCTAAGGTATTCTTTCTAGGGGTCCGAACTTCGACCAGGACCACGAACAAAATGTAAAGGAGGCTTGAACCTGAAAAATTTTTAACGACGGTTTACTCCAAAATTATTAATGATCGCAAGTTGTTTTTCATTTTTAACCAAAAATTAGTGAAAAATAAAAATGTATAGCAATTTTTATGAAGTTGTCTAAACAAGTTGCTAAAATTTGCTCAACACGCTGATTTTTTGGTGACAATCTCTGACGGGACTACCCATTCCTGCCTTCTGGAAAAGAGGGTCTGACCTTTTTTCTTTCTCGCTGAGAGGGTCCACCCGTCTGCACCCTCCCCCCTCTCATTCCCCCCACGTTAACCAAAGCAAAACTTGTGAATATTTTGCATTTTTGGCCAAAATCAGTAAAAAGGAGGATTTTAAGCATTTTTAAAAAGTCGCAAATTTGCATAAATCTGTATATGCATTGCTTTGTTTTTCTTAATTTGGCCTTGAAGATGTTTGATTTTTGAAGATTTAAAATTTGTTTGATGCCATGTAAATATCTCTTTAAATTTTAAAGGTTTAAAAATTAAAAAGGTTTAATGACTTAAATAGAAATAACACATGGGACCTCAACTTGGAAGCGAAATTGCTCGGCAACCATAAAATTTTGGTTGTGGTCCTGGTCGATCCTGATCTGCTAAGATAAATATAATAATCATACAACGATTCAACAAATAAAAGCTCAAATTAAATTAGATAATTAGATTAGCTTAGCTTGGGGCCTTTTTAAGAAGGGGTAGAGTAGAGTAGAGTTGAGTTAAAGTTAACTGTTTTAACTCGCTTTAACTCCACTCAAGCTTGAGTTTCCCTCTTTCAACTCTTTCATGAAAAGGATCGAGTTAATTTTAACTCTACTCCACCCTTTCTTGAAAAGGCCCTTAGTTTAAATTTAAGTAGTGAACTTTTCTGTGTACACTAAGGCAAAATTTGCATCAGTTTAAAATTTAACGATAACCGTCTTGTACTATTTCAATCATCCTGCTGTTACTAATCCTTTAATGGTGAAGAGTATTCACTCCTCAAGTGGTTACTTAATTCTTGGCAAATTAATCATTATATATTTAAGTCAAAATCAAATTTTTGTTTCCAGAAGGTATTTTGTAATAGGCAGTGGTATGGATAACCGTGAAATTTGCAAAGTAAAGCATCTCCCATTTTATTCCTATTCGGTGGTTGAGGTGATTACACTGAAATTATATATTTCTTAAATACAATTAACTTTCAGTTCGGATTAATATCAAAAATAAAAAATTAAAATTGGAATTAAGCAGTTTTTTCAGAGCATCATGAGGCTAAAAACAACGAAGTTTAAAAAAATTAAAACAACAATATTGGAAAAGTACTGCAAACTGAAAGTCTCTATTACTTACAGCAAGTACAATTCAGTTTAAATTAAATACACAAAGCCATATATACATATTCTTGCATTTTCAATATATATATATATATATATATATATATATATATATATATATATATATATAACATTTGCTAAAGGACACAACACAAAGAATTGCAAACTTTCCCAAGACAGCCATTGCATAGAACGTACACGTGACTATCCAGAGCATATTTTGTGCATAGTGCCGTATCCAGGTAGCATTTATCATGCAAGTGCCGAAATCGGGTAGAGTTTCACATAGTGCCGTATTCAGGTAGCATTTACAATGAAAGTGTCGAAATCGGGTAGAGTTTCACCATGGTGCCGTATCCAGGTAGGGATTCATAATACGCGGCCGGGCCGGGCCGGGCAGCTTCCCACAAAAAAGTCTGCCTGTCTGGCTGGCTCTGCGTGTTACGCAATTACGCAATACGTGTTTTACATATTTATCTAATGAAAATATACAATTTCCAATTTTAGCAATTGTCTTTGCCTAATTCAAAGTTTCTTGATTTCTTTCCACCAAATGAGACTGCATGTGCCAAATATTGTTTGAGGTTGCGTACTGCTTTTTGAAATTTCAGTTGCAATTTTAGTTTGAGTGCCTGCTTGTGTAGTTCTGCTTAAGAGTTCAACCTGCTATGTAACTAGCCTATTTTAGCTCATTAAACAGTAAACCACTTCAACCGCGGTATTAAGCATGAGATAACAAAGCTAAGGGATAATTCAGTCCTCCGATTAATTTCCTTGGTACGGTAGGATGCTTAAATTTTCGTTCCGCATAGCTTCTTTAGACTCCAAATATTTCAAAACCACAGCACGGTTCACTTCATTGAACTTCAGAACACATCATAGAAGATTTTTTTAAAAATCAGGGCTTTTCAGGGCGGGCCGGGCTGCGCAGACTAAAACGGCACTCAGGGCCGGGCCGGGCCAGGGCCTGAAATTTGTGACACAGGGCCGTGCCAGGCAGACCTAGAATTTGAGCAGGGCCGGGCCGGACCGGGCCGGGCCGGGCCCGAAAAGTCGGCCCTGATCTCATCTCTAGCATAGCGGTGTATATATTAAAATACCGTGTATATTAAAATATAGCTTGTATGTCTGTAACGTTTCGTTTGAGGCTGTTAAGTCTCTGTGCGACTCAGTGTTTGTGTGTGTCTCATTGCGGCCAGACCAATCTGGTCTCATTAAACAAACAAGGTCTCATAGTAGCCTAAGCAGACCTCAGTCACAGTAAAAACATACCAAAAACAAAGAATTTTAAAGATACACAGGCACAGAACCCTGTGGTTACATGACATTTTCTAAGGTTTGTTCAGTAGGTAAGTCCCTGTAGGGCCTGGAAAAATAAATATTTCTGTGTGTTTGAGTGGTTTGAGGTAGGTATGTCCTGGTTACTGGAAATCTTACAGAAATTCCGTACTTATAGCCCTGATTTTTGGTTTTGGTCGTTTGCAGGCCTGACGTCGCGCTATCCTAAAGTTATACTATATTTATGGTCTTATCTAGAAATTAAGTGACTCACTCTATGGGATTCATCTCCAATTAAGAAATAAAATCGACTAATTAAAAAAATTTAAAATTTCGATAGATGGCTATTTCAGAAGAAAACACACAGACTATTCCTTTCCAATTTGATGGCGACATCGGCAGGCGTTGCTGGTAAGAACGAATTATAGAAGAAAGTTAATGATAATGCTTTATTCACTTTAATTCACCTGGCACATTACATTGTGGTTAGCATGTCATTTCAGAAGGAGGATGATTCGCTTTCAATTTACTTTCAGTACGCTTTCAGTGCAACTGGTAATACTTTTTCATTCCACTTTTGCAGATTACGCATATGCGATAAACAAAATTTGACGCTTTTACGTTGAGCCCTCCGACAGCGTATCCGCCGTTGCATTTGTATTCATAGGGATCTCCTCCACCTGCTCCTCCGACGAGTTTTGTCTTCACAATATTTCCATTGCGGGCACTTTTGCAAACCAAGCCGATTCGGTTTACGTAGAAGTGCCTGTGTCCGTATAAGCCAACTATATAATATTCGGGAGGACAGACTAAATCACTGAAAAAACAATTATTATTATTATTATTATTATTATTATTATTATTATTATTATTATTATTATTATTATTATTATTATTATTATTATTATTATTATTATGACATTATTATGTACATTTCTAAGTTCATTTTTTTCACTGCTCAATGCAGAACGCAAAAATTTTCTGTTCTTTCCTTCTGCTTTTTACTATTACTTGTCCAATTGACAATTTAGCAGCAAAATGTAATGTTTTCTTAGTTTCTGCGTTCATTAGGAGGTATTTATTTTTTGGTTGACTTGTGCAATTAGTTGAGCTTCTATTTCATTTACACAAAAGTTCCGAAGTTGTCGGCGTTTTCCTAACATGGCCATGGGTTCCGACATATTTGTTGTGGTTACGACGGTTACGTGGTTATTAATTACGACAGTCAATCAAAAGTTTATGTCGGCCGCATGTATACCAGCTCGTTTTTGAAACCTACGGAATGCAAATTAAATACGGATGCACGGGGACGTTGGAAGTGGCATGTCTTCCCCGTTCACGTTATGGGTATTTTCCCTAAATCAACTGAGGGACGTGCTCAAGGTTCTCTAGAAAATCACCTCGTTATGAAAATTCAGAAATTGCGGTAAAGCAAAACCATTGGGACCTGTACCGGATGCCATTTAGCCAAGGTGTTAAATTCAGACAGAATAGTATCTAAAGAATCGAGTGGTTGTGCAAATATTACAGTTAACTCTACCGCTGATAAAATGCTAATAAAATAAATTGCCAAAATGCGCTAATAAGCTTACGTCGCCCAATAATTTTGACATTCAAAAATTTAATTTTGTTCGGAATTATGATTTTCAACTGCGGTCCTTGAGAACCACGATTAGGCTTAATCATGCCGCAATTCTGCGTAGAATTTCATCCCCCCAAAGATTCATTGAATGCGAATTTAGATCATCCGACTAAATCATCCAATGAAATTGCTTCAACTGTTAATAAGTTCTCAGGTTTTGTAGCCCGGCGGTCAAAACAGTTGTCTAACTCCCACGGAAGCAAGCGTCCAAAATTTCTTCCAAAACGCTGCTTGATGCATGCACTGATATATATATATATATAGAATATATATATATAAATATTTATATATATACGTATATATATATATATATATATATATATATATATATATATATAGAATATATATATATATTCTTATCATTATGTATCGCCATCGTCATATTCTTATCATTATGTACTCTTGATAACGTTAATTCTGGTAATGTGTATTTTTGTGTCAGTTTGGTTGTGTATGTCTATTTTATGATTTGTTTCTCCTTACCTGTATGTGGCGAAGAGTTCTGAAATTTTTGGAGGACTACGACTAGGATTCCGAATGCTTTGATTGACTGTTTAGGGAATCAAGCTACACTCGAAATCAAATTCAATTTTCTCCCCTTCCGAAAGTTTCGAAACCTGGCAGGCCATCGCTTTATCAAAAATATCCTGAAATAGTGGAATCCGTGAGCACACTACTGACTCAGACGACTGCAGGTGCTCATGAGAAGCGACACGACGCCACAACATATGCCCGTGGCGTGTCAGTTGCTGAGCTCCAACGGAAGGTTAACTTTGAGCTGAAGCAAAAATACCCTTACAAACCGCTCTCAGTTAGGTGGAATACGATTCGGCGGATTGGGCTTCCACCTAATTCTAGTTTCTACTCAGCTTCTCGCAATCAGCAGATATTGCCTTTTAAACAGCCCCATAGACTCAATGACCTTGTTCTTAAAGAACACGCTGATTTTCAATTTTCAGCAAGCAAAATTAATTTAGCCCTTGAATTCGGACAATTTTGTGAAGATGAAACTATTTTATTGTCGTCCGATAATAAGAATAAAAAAATGTAGGCACCCCAGCAGTCAGCCAGTACTATAGACCTAGAGGGATGCACCAAATTTCTGATACGCCCAATCTGCCGGATGTTTCATTCCCTCTAAGCGACGCAAAAACTTGTGCCCTCAGGCTATATAATGCTTCAGGCGAAGCGCTCTTGAATCCGTTCATCTCAGCGAGTTCCTGTGTCTCGCTTAAAATTAACCAATCGTTCGAGATCGCAAAGCCCACTGCGAGCAAAGGAAAACGTATATTATGAAAAACTGGAGCGAAAACGAATTACCATTCCCCGAAACGGGTCATTGCAGCTATACGTTTGTGCCCAAAAATTTTATAACAACACATCTTGTCGTCACGTTAACGACATGTTCGGCTTTCTTCCTGAATATCTGCGAGTAGCCGGCAAAAGTGTTGTTATTAACATTTATGATGGTGGTAGTGATTGGACTACCAAATCACTCGGCAACATTTTGATGTACTGTTGACTCTGGCGAACTCTGGGCCTAGACATTTTTTGCGAATTTGTGTTATGTACTAGGGCATTCAAAGTTTAACATGATTGAGAGGCGTTGGGGTTCCTTTTGTTTCCGGCTTGCAGGGGTTGTGATACCGAAAAAGTTGCCTGATGATGACATTTCTCCCTGGGAATATCGACATCTAGACGAATTTTCTAACGATGAAAAAGTCGGAAAAGTTTTGGATAATGCCGTTGGGATATGCGCCGGCTATTTGTCACCGGATATTTATAACGGCTTTCCCTCAGTTGCTGACGCTGTTTACCGGAACAGCGAATCTACTGTATACTCTGACTTAAACCATAATGAAGAACATGCTTATCTTACAAATTTGACCTTCTTTACATGATACATGAGAACTTCTTTACAAAATAAACCAAGTTTAGTGGAAGAACTTAAGTTTTTGCTTTCTCGTTGCACCCGAACTACCTACAAACTTGAATTTGCTAAATGTTCCAAAATTAGCTGTCCTTGTAACAGGACTCACCCGAAAACTTAAAAGCTTCTAAAAATTCTGCTACATTTCGAGGCCGGCTTCCGACTCCCGATCTTGATGGCTCTGTCAGACAAGGTGCTATTAATAGCAGACAATTATAGGTGCTTTCTTGATCACATCAGACTGCCGTCATATTTGCCAGTAGACTGTGCCCAGCGAAATAGCAGAGATTTGTAAAGAATGTCCGTATGTGTTTTCTTACAGCAGAGACCGACATCGACTGTTGATGCACTAATTGTAATTTGACTGTTGCTTTTTTAGCTCCTTTGAGTGTTATGGCCACTATGTGTAATTTGGTTTTCTTTACAGCTCCATGTCAATTGACTAACACAGTGACACCTACCAACTTTTTTTTGCAATTTTAAACTTTAAAATTCACAATATCGGGTGCAAAAATCACTGAGCCATCTAGTGCCGTATTCTTCAAGAGATTCACTTTGCATAAACATTCTCATGATTCCAGTAACTAAAACATTGTCTGAGTTTAGCAGTAACAGCATAGTTGCAAAAGTTGGGCTTTGTACATTTTCATGCTTTTGACGTTTTTTTGTATTAAATAAAATACTGATTGAATATAAAGTTGGTGTGAAGTATTTTCTAATATTTCCCTTGATTTTCATCTAAACTTATTCAAAATCTTCACAAACGATAAATCAAAATTGTACTCCTGTCTTATCAAAGTTTCCTTATTGGGCGGTTGGGTTTCACCTCTGTGTGTCTCTCTCTCCTTTTTGGGGTGATCCTTTGAATTTTGGTTGGGTGCTCCAGTTCCTTGGATTCCGAAGTCTCTATTTTTGTGCTATTGTATGCAATTGTGCATTCCAGCTCAGCCAATTCTTTCAACCTCAAAACCAGCCTTTTCCATCTTCTATGGCTGAAGACGCGCCAAATTTCTACATGGCGCCTTCGCAACTGTATTGTAATGTTGTAAAATATGGTTCTACTGCTGGTAAGTATTTCTGTAATTTGAATTTATCTCAGTCATCTTTTATTTAGGCCATGATAGGGTGTAACTAGTAAGCATGTCCCTGCTGAAAAACGAACTGCTGTTCTTTCTGCTGTCTTACAAAATTCTAGAAGTATTCTTAATAAGATTGACGACTTTAAGGAGGGGGGAGGGCTACGAACGGTTTTGCCCAACTTCTTCAGAAAGACCTACCTTTTGACATATGATTAGCTAACATATCAAGGTTAAATAGTCCGTAGTGGGCATTATTATATCTGACACACATCGATTCTGGCACTACGCCAAAGTCGAAATTTTGATGCGAAAAGTGGGTTTTTTGAAAAAGCTTTTCTGAACTCTGGTGGATGAACGGTTTGACCAATTCTGAAACGTTTTGCCACAAATGTTAACTGTTACTTGTGCTAAATATTAAAAGTATTCCGGCTTTCGAGCATTGCTTCCTTCTTCAGCTATAACAGCTCAAATTTTGAAATTTGACAAAAAGTTGCGGTGTGACCGTGCGTCGTTTTTGATCTAATAAAATTGACAGCCCCTAGCCTACCCGAGCTTTTTACCAAATATTAGGCTCTAATAGGGGCAAACTGTCTGTGAGTTTCGAGGGTTTTTGTTTTCTGGTTTGTGTGCTAGCAAACGTTTTGTTAAGAAATAACCCTGATTTTTAGGCCTGAAAAGTTAGCTAAGCGCAGTAAAAATGGGGTCAAAAATTTTTTGTCTCGGATTTTGCCGAAAAGGTGCTTATAGGGGTTATTTGACCTGCTGAAGCCGAATATTAAATTTGTTTTTCGATATGACGCTTCCTTCGTTCAGTATGCGCTTACAACTGTCTTAGACCTTTTTGGAGCGATCGCCATCCATACTTCGAGAAATCAATCCAGCATTTCTACATATTGAAGCGAGGTTTAGTGACCTAGCTGTCTGCACATCTTGGTACACTCACTGGCCTGTAATGCGCAAGGTTTCAGCCGATTCTGCCACAGTACTTTGGAGTAATTGACTCACATCTTCGAAATGGCACCAAAACAGCGACAATACAATATCGATTATGTAATCTAGCACTGCGAACGCAGGGATTAACGAAATCACGTCATTTTTACATAAGTTAAGACAGATACTTGGAGTATTAATCGGAGCAAAGCTGGGCTCCTTTGATAAACCACAGCTCATTAGACGTTAGTTAACCTCCACCCGTATAGACCTACAACACCCTATTTTTCGCACTTTGATTGTATCGCACACAAAAGTATACACTGATCTAAGGATTATTTTATACGATATCAAAGCGTTATATGTCAGTACTATTTCTGGAAAATTTGGGTACCGTACCTTGCCCATAGCGATCAGGGCGAGGCAAAGTTTGTGTACATGTCATGTCCAGCTTTGGACAGACAACACCAACTTCTGATGGCTCCACAGACGCTACGCTGCATGGAATTCTTTCAAACTTTAAACTATTTTACACTAAACCTAATACTATTATATGGCAAAAGACTAGCTAGCTTTTCCAACATCGAACTTTTAGTGAAATTCGTAGCCCCCCCCCTTAATTCAGACATAATTAATGGTATGTCTTCAGACATTATTCTAATCACAGAAACCTGGCTAACGGAACAAGACCCTAGCTCCGTACTTAGATGCAATTCATCCTTTAATGTTTTAGATGCGATAGATCTGGGGACAAAAAGGGTTGGGGGGTTGCCACCTTTGTTAATAGGAAGTTGAAATGTTTTGTGTAAACGTACCTAAGCATGTAGATGTAGATGTTGTGTGGGTTCGCGTGAAAGGTTCCAGTGCAGATTTTCTTGTATGTAATGTTTATCGACCATCTGTTACGCTGTCTGACGTTGTATCGTATTTTAGGCAGCTTTTGGAGTGCATTTCTAGTTTTAACCTGCCTTTTTTGTTTGCGGGGGACTTGAATTTGCCTGGTATTGATTGGCATAAAATTACAGCACCCACAACTTATAATCAAAACGAGTTTCTAGAATTATTTCAGTCCTTTGATCTTACGCAGCTGGTTCTACAACCTACTAGGCAAACCTCAATTCTTGATCTAGTTTTTGTGAACAATCTCTTAACGGTCTCAAATATTGATATAAACCCTCTAGGCTCAAGCGATCATAATGTAGTGTCTTTTAATGTACTTTCGTCCATAGTGGTTTCTGATTCTGCTACTAATGGCAGATATTTATGGGACCGGGCTAATACATGTTCGATATATAGACATCATCAGTCACTCAACTAGAATTATCTTTTTAGTGACAAATTTGTTGATGGCATGTGGGGTATTTTTAAATCGATCAGTTTGCACTTAATACATACCTACGTTCCTTTCAGGGTACGTACCCCCAAGCCTCGCAGTAAGCGCAATTATTCTAACAGGATTAAGCGGTTATTGTTGAATAAACGAAAATCTTTCAAGCAATTTAAGATGCATCAGACTGAAAAGACAAAGGCTAAATACAAAAGATGCGCTAAACTTTGTACAGACGCAATCAGGAAAGAATATTTAGAAAAAGAATCTCAATTCCTCACTCACCCAAATTCTAAGCAGTTCTTCAAATTCATTAAATCTAGTCTTGCTTCTCATGATTCTGTATCTGTATTAATTGATGGGGATCGCCAAATTTCCAATCATTCAGAAATGTCAAATGCCTTTGCGAAGCAATTCTCCTCTGTATTTGTTCGTGACGATAATAATTGTCCTAATATGCCTGATAGTACTGTGAATGATGACAATGACAGTATTCAGAATTTATCTTCGTTTAGAATAACTCGTAAACATGTAGTTGACCCTATTGCAAAGTTGAAAATTGATTCAAGTGAAGGGCCAGATTGTCTTCCTGCTGTATTTCTAGTAATTTTCCAGTACCTTTATAGTAATGTTTATCGAACAAGTCACCCGTTTGTGTTCTTAAAATTTTTCCTGTTACTCTCCCTTTTGGATCCTGCGCTCCTGTCGCTGCTGAAGGGTTATTTGTCTTTGTCTATGTTGAGTCAATGTACTCTATAAATGTTTGTGTGTTGTCCCGGTATATTCCGGAGTAGTTATTCGGAATATTCGAAGTCCCGGTAAATTCGAAAACAGACCCCTAAAGTCTAGAAAAGTCAGGGGCTCGGGTAACATGCAGTTTTAAAATTTTACTGATTTTCTAAAACGACGTTTTATCTTTACTAGTACCTAAGTTACGTAAGCTAACTCTCGTTTTTATTACTAATTCTGTCTGGGGGCCGCGCCGAGGGCGCGCGTTTCAAAAGATGGGGTAATCGGGTATAGATGGGTATTTTCTAATATTTCCCTTGATTTCCATCTAAAATTATTCACAAAGGATAAATCAAAATTGTACTCCTGTGTAAGGACCTCGGTCCTATAGCTAATTCTCACAATCTAGTCTGAGCGCTCTATTTCAGTCAGTCTTATGAAAGTTTCCTTATTGGGCGGTTGGGTTTCACCTCTGCGCCTCTCTCTTCTTTTTTGGGGTGACCCTTTGAATTTGGTTGGGTGCTCCAGTTCCTTGGATTCCGGAGTATCCCTATTTTTGTGCTATTGTCTGCCCTTGTGCATTCAGGTTTGTTGTATGTTTGTTACCAAAAATTATTTGATATGAAGCTGTAAAACTTTCTAGCTTTGTGCTATTTTTTTGTAATTTCTTCAAAAGTATACCCGCGGTACCGTATTGGATTGCCGGCGCGTTCCGTAGTTGGTTCAGCGTAAGCGAACTAGGCGAGTCGACATGCACACAACCTAGAATGCTGCAAATCTTCTTTTAATTTAAGTTTATTCTTTTACCGACATTAGTCATATTTCTACATTGGAAATAAAATTTATGTGTAACATCATATCAAGAAAGCGAGCGAAACAGAGAAACTAAAAAATAGAGTTGTTTGCATTTTGTAAATGCATTTGGTGCAAACGTTGCTCCCGCCAATACAGAAAACAGTAGCTTGGCTGGCAGCGACAGGATAGCAAGGTTTAGATATCAAGCTTGTTTGTTGGCTCTCAGAAGCAAAAAATGTTAACATCGTCTTAAAAGTAAATACGACCTACGCTAGTAACATTTGCTTTAATATACGCTTTTGAAAGCGTATAGTGCTTGTAATATGCGGTATAGGTTTGGACGAGGTTCCTTAATTTTGGGTTACCTATGCATACAGCAGTAAAAATACATTTCAGGGTTAACTCGGGGTTAAGCCCAATAAAATAGGGTTTCTGTAACACAACCCCAAAATTGTTGGATAAAATAGGGTTTACCACAAAGTGAACCCAACCCCATACTTTCAGGGTTAACCCCAAAAACTACGAAACCCGGGTTTCAGAACACAAGTTTGCTAACATTGGTCCCTGATTGATCTGATCAATGACTGAATCTGATTGGCTGTTGGTGACCCCACCCCCTCAATCGGGGACCTTTTTTGGCTACCAACCCACCAAACGGAGGGTGGTATGCTTTGTCGAATACAGTTACTCCCCCACGAAACGGGGGAACATTCGCGTATTGTGGGCGGAGCACCGTTACACCGCTCTTTGCTAACAATCAAAACCTTGGAAGTTTTGAAAGCAGAAGAGCAACGCCACATGTTAAAGTTTAATATTATTTAAAATTTATTTGCTCAAAAACATACTGTTCATCATAAGAGCAGCGGTTAGACCGATGCTAAAATTGATAATAATGCACAGTTCATTACCCATTTGACTTACGTTAGACACCCATCACGTTCGCCATGAGTCTCTCTTTCTTCTGTATCGCCGAAGCAACTAAGTCGAACTGAGTGTAGATAGTTGTCACTTGCATGGACATGAAGCCCAGCCATGGCATGACCGTCGGGACAATGATCTTTCACAGCTACCCCACCAGTTTGTCCGAAGCATGATTTATAGTCGTCGATTTTATAGCCTTAAATATTTCACTCCATTATCACAGCGTGTATTCATGACTTAATGATATGATTATGATGACAGCACATAATAACGTTAATCCATCACGTTAATTACAATCGCACAAAGTTGAAACTACTCTCAGTTGTTAACTGCCACACAGGTCAATGCTGTGCGTTTCGCACTTTCCGCCGTATTGCTGTTAGTTACTTGTTTTTGGTATCGAGTAACTGTATCCCACATTTGTTTGAGCTTCCCCCGATGTCCGCGAGGAAATTGCCCCAATTTTTATAAACATGTGACATGTCCCACCGGTTTCTGGCAAATATATAGAAACATGAAAGCATCATATAATAAATCTCCAAATTTTTGGAGTAAACTCAAAAGTCTTAAAAATTTTGAGACAAATCGCCATCTTTTGGCAGTGGTTCTGCACTTCCCTAGTTAAATGCTCCAGGCCCATTACCACCTCTTTTTAAAAAGTCTCATCTAAAAGCATCTAAAAACGTATCTGGCCGTTTTGACCCAATTGAAACTCTTACAATGGCACCCATATTAGGCGGCTTCCAAAAATTTCAATATTCAACGTCATCGTTTCGAGTACTTTTGCTTACAAAGTTGGCGTGAGCCCACAGATGAACGCGTGGACCTAGCACCACGCCAATTCATTAAGCTTAAGCATTAAGGAAAATAAGGGCCAAGGGGTGGTAAAGATTATAATAATAACAATCTGTGACAAAGTTTGAGCGTCATCCAAAATTTTCAGTTGTGTGTCTGGTATACCCTGTTTACAAAAGCCTAAGAACTTCGGAATGAAATTTTTGTTATTTATTTCTAGGAAATTATTATGTCTTCAAAATAGATTTTGGTTCGTAAGACTTTTATTCTTTCAGCTTCAAAATCACGCACTCAACACGAACTTGCAATCTCTTTTCTCTTTTACCAAATTTCATACTTGTTAATAGCACGACATCAGAAATGAATGTGCTGATAGAGCACGTCACTAAGACATGCGATTGCTTGACCCAAATTCGGATGGCCACTGTTGCTGAAAAAACATCAGCTTAAGAACTTTTACGAGGAAGAAATTAAGAAAGCAAGTATAACGATAAAATCTGTTTCATTGGGGATTAAAAACTAGTTGTTGAATTGATCACAAATACCATAAGGTAACCCCGGAGAATTCTTCTACCCTTGTCAGTGTCTAGGGTGCCGGTGCTCATCCCCGGATACACAGCCCTTGAGCCAGGAGTGCCACCACAAATACCATAGTTTGTTATTTATTCACATCCAAGTAGCCATCTGAACAATTTTTATGGTTGCTTCCACGTGTAATGAAAGGCAGGCAGATAAGACAGAAAATACACTTCGATGTCCACTTTGGAAAAATACTGGCGCTATGAACAACATTATTTACTTATGGCTTACTAATTTACCTAAAATCACTGCCACGGTCCTCCAATTGTGATTTATGTTTAGTGCTGCAAGAATTTTTTAGCATTAGTGCAGTTCTGCGAGTTTCTGTACACGAATACAACGAATTGCATCGCATTGAACGTTAAATTGCACATTGAACAAATTATAACCACTGCGTTAGTATTGTCGCAACATGTTAACAGACAATAGCGGCGTCTATCCAGCCGAATGATTCATAGCTACTGGTTAAATTTATCCAAACTTACTGAAATGCTGACTAATCTGCAGTACATAATCTATAGGTGAAGGGTAGGACAGAGTTCAGTAAAATGGACCGAAACGGCTTGAGACTAGGTTGATTATTGACACTCAGGTTTTGTACAATTTTGCTTGACTGTTGACAATTGCTGCTTGTTTCTACTATGTTCGTTATTTTTGCACAGTTTTGCTTGTTAGGCACCATATTTTAACTTCATATTGGTATTTGTGTTTTGGTATTTTTGCATTGAACTGCTTTGGCTTTTGCTCGGATAACTGCAATGAATGTTTTTGTTTTAGTAACAGAAACTGCAATCAATGTTTTACTGCAATGCCATTCCCTAACTGACTGCTTTTGCTAATTTTACTGCAATGCCTTCTAGCTGGCTGTTTTGACTAATTCATGTGTTAATTCTCTATTTGTAATAACTAGTGGATTTCTCTGTAATGAACCCTAAAATTCTCTATTTGATGATGTGTTAAGCTGTTTGAACTAATGAAGGCATGAACTGTTTATGCTGATGATTTGTCTATTTGTCCACCAGGTGTATGAATAGTTTGATTGCGTGGATCCAAACCTTTGAGAGTCGCTGAATCTTTTCATAGTTGACGAAAAGTCCAGTCTCATCAGCCCATCCCTGTCCAGTCTCATCAGCCACTCCGAGGATGTAAGGTAACTATCGAGACCTTAAATTTGACGTGTGTCTCGTTAGCGAGCCAACTCTTTGATCCAGTTCTGAAACTGTTTGATCCAGGAAGAGTAAACAAAACTATGTATGAGTCACGAACATTTAGCTTTGAGTCACGCATGGTTCGATTTAAAAATTGACTTCTTTATTGGTTCGCTAAAAGTCGCCTGGTGAACCAATTTTTGAGTTATTAGTTTATTTTGTGTCAGCTGATAGTCCTTCAAGACTAGTCCATGAGTCACTCTTCTAAATTTAACGGAATTTCAAAGAAAAACGGAATTTTTAATTAGAATTAGTAATAAAGAATGCTAACTATAATTTGGTTAAAGCGTAAAATGGTCCGCTCACCTAACATGAGCAGTGCTGAGAATAAAATAGTGGTTATCCCAGGAAAACGCTAAACTTTGTTTTTCAATATGCCACGTTTTAATTTGCAGTTCCAGAGTCACCGTCGAATATACTTTCCTGGATGCAGCTTTAAATTACACCAAATGGTTGAAAAAATTTGAGTTTTGTACATGTAGAGATTGCCAAGTCGTGACTGCATCGGCTCACCGAAATACTGTGACTTCACACCAAAGTCCAGGTTATCCCAGGTTGTCCTATTTTTTCAAATTGGGTATAAATCAATTGTTTGCCGTGAAAACTAATGTTGTGGGTTTCTGAATGACTGTTTTGTTATAAATTTTCTCGGAAACGTTTATATAATTCCTGAATTATACTAAACTAATTGTCTCTATTTTATGAAATTTGATGCATTTGGTTGACAATGTTTTGATAAATTACTACCTTCTGAAAGCGTCTCATCCATTCAGAAAAATACAACATTCGTGTTATCGGCAAAAAATGGCTTTTTAGCCAATTTGAAAAAATGAGAACAACCTGGGATAACCTGGACTTTGGTGGAAAGTCGCCATATTTTCGGTGAGCGGACGCAGTCACGACTTGGCAATCTCTACATGTACAAAAATTCAAATGGTTTCAACCATTTCGTGTAATTTAAAGCTGCATCCAGGAAAGTATATTCGACGGTGACTCTGGTACTGCAAATTATAACGTGGCAAATTGAAAAACAAAGTTTAGCGTTTTCCTGGGATAACCACTATTTTATTCTCAGCAATGCTCATGTTAGGTGAGCGGACCGTTTCACGCTTTAAGCAAATTAGAGTTAGCATTTTTATTAGTAATTCTAATTAAAAATTCAATTTTTCTTTGAAATTTTGTTAAATTCTATGGAGTGACTCATTTAGTCATCAGCTGTCACAAAATGGACTAATAACATAAAACTTGGTTCGCCAGGCGAATTTTGGCGAACCAATAAAAAGTCAATTTTTAGTCGAACCATACGTGACTCAAAGCTAAATGTTCGTGACTCATACATAGGTTTGTTTGCTCTTTCAGGATCAAAGTTCAGAACTGGATCAAAGACTTGGTTCGCTAAGGAGACACACGTCTAAATTTGAGCTTGAGTCCTAAGAGTTTTCTGTCTACAGGTAAAAGCAATGTATTCAAATCGCTGCCCAGCTTTGAAATCAAGCTTGTTTAACCTATCATTCTGTAGGAGTCGCCCGGAGTCTGTACTGTCCGGAACAGACACACAGTCGACCCAAGCGTTTCATCGAATTCCTACTTGCTGGTGCATTAAGCTTAGGAGGACTCGCGAATAGTCTTGTCTTTTTAGATTTTGGTCAACATACCATTACGTGGCCCGCTCTTAATGGTATGCGTGTGATCCTGCCGCCCATCAACCCGGCAAAGTCTAGGGCGGCTGAGACTTTCAGATAGGTATGACCCAGCAAAAGACGTGTACTTGTTGCATGGAGGAAGTGAGTGCCATTCCGCCGAGACCACTACCTACGATTTATGTAAATTTGAAAGGGAAGCCGGTACAGACTCTGTTGGATGCCGGCGCAAATTTAAGTTTAAGGAACGAAAGCTTAGTCAAATTTCTAAATTTGAAAATATTGCATATGGACAGGCCATTAGAGCCGAAGGAGTTAACGGTTAAGCTTTAAAGTTTCGTGGAGCTGCAAAGGTACCCGTTGAATTTTACGGCACACCTGGAATAACTGTCGGACACACCTTTCTGATTCGTAAGGGACTAGCTGAGGATTACCTCATAGGAAGGGATTTCCTACGCGAGCATGGTGGCGTTCTTACTTTAAGTTTCGCTCAAGGGGAATTGAGACTGTGTAAGCCCGAACGTCCTCCAATGGTGATTCAATCCAATGGTCCTCCAATCCAAGCTGATTCACCAAGCGCCTGTTACTCACGCGGCATACTGAGTTTCTGCAAGCCAAAAGGTAACACTACCAACCTACTCCGAAATCCCAGTGCCCGCATTGGTTGAGAGCCTGGAAAAGTTAAAGTATGATGGTCTTCGAAGCGAAATTTGCCGCGCGAAACTCTAGCATACAGGAGATGCCAGCAATGATGAATTTGAGACAGAGATTGATCGCTGTTCTTATGAAAAAGAAGACAGGACAAGCGGTGACTACCTATAGAAATTCTACACTTGGGAACGCGACGCCGCAGAATGAACTTCGTCGAGGCGGTAGCATTCGTAACTATCGACCATTAGTCAATGAGAAGGATGAACCTTGAGAATCTGTTTGAGAAATCCTCCGAAATCTGGCAGAAGTATTAGCCGGAAACCTGTCTTTCAAGCCGTCCGTGCACTCTAAACGACTTAACGGATAAACTACTTTCATTTGATCAGCGAAAACTAAAGCTGGACAATTTCTGGGACTTTTAAATGGCAACAGAAACGGTTTCTCTCAACATCCGTTCGACATTGGCAAACGCACTATTTTTAAGGCGCACATCAACACCGGCGATGCTAAGCCACTGTATGCAACCCCCTATAGACTCCCGGTATATTTGAGACAACCACTACTTGAGGAACACACGGAAATGCTGAAATACGGATTAATTAGGTCATCAACTATGGGCTGGTCAGAGGTGTCAGGTTTAGTAATCACTGTTAACCCCGTGCATGTCTGTACTAATTTTAGCTTCGCTTCACCTGATGGACCCACACCGCTAACGTTGCCACTAACCCGTTGCTGATGTCTAGTCTCACATTAACCTACTAACCCGCACTTTGGTTATTTGCTTCTTTACCTGTTTATTTTCTCTTTAATTAATGATTCCCTAAGGAAGTTTAGAGTTTCGCAAGAGAACAATCTTTGAACTATATTTGACAGAGAGATCTGAACTCAGGTTGTTTTCACTATATGAACTGCCATAGTTGCAAGTCGGATGATCCCGAGTTTCATGTTACGCATTGATGCACGTTTGAATATAGAAAGCATGAAAAATTTTCAGTGAAAGATTAATACTGCAAAGGATAAGAAAATGGAAGTTTGCTGTGAGATATTAAAACTGAAGTTTTGTCAAAAAGGATACTTTGGAGATAGTTGGAGAAATGCCAACTATCCATGTAACTGACGCACGCTTATGGTGTTTTTCAAGTGTTTTAGGCTGTTTCTTAATAGTGGCTAGTTTTTGCTTTCACCTGTACTGTCCAGCTGGCTGATGATCGATGATGACCCTACGGTTGCTCACTCATCGTTGTGACCACACCACATTATAGTCGCCTTCTGTCTTCTCCACTGCCGCCCATCTCACCACTGGTCAGTTTACTCCCTACCAATTTCACAATGACTGCTGGAACCCTTGCCACAGCTAAAAACCTCACCCCCTACTACCTTCGCTCCCGTATCGGAATAAACGGCTTGGCCTTTACACAGCTGCCATCTCTAATTACTCACTAGTGTACCTGCATGAGCTGCATCGGATCCTGCCACAGTAACCCTATTCATCTCACCGTCTCTAAATGCTTGATCTCTAATCTTTTCCTGACATACCTGACTTTCCTAAATGTCATTCCTGTCATTAGCCAGCACATCATCATCATTTTGTACATAACCAGTGTTTGTCGTATGTGACTGCTTCACTATTGTTTACACCGACACCTACTTTCACTACATTTCCTGTATGAACCAGCTGCACCTTCCTTTGACTGTTGTTGCAATTTGCCCGGACGTTGCTTTATTCGCGTATATTGAATGTATGATTTTTGTGTTTACCGTTTCATTGTCGGATATTTCACTTATGCACTGTCACTATTCATATAGTCAGCGGGTAGTCGAACTCTACCCCATTTTTTGTTGTAGAGAATGTGAAGGGTAGGGTAGAATTCAGTAAAATGGATCGAAATACTTGCTTGAGACTAGGTTCACTATTGACCGGATTTCTGGCTATTTGTTGCACTGAAATTCTTCTCATAAAACTATGAGTTGGAAATGCTTGTATTTTAAGTTAACCGCTGTTAAATGTTTCACTACATCACAAAGAACAAGGGGTCTCGTTTCTCCGAGATATTCTCTAATGAAGATTTTGCTCAAGCCCATTTGGCTGGAAACAGAACGAAAATGTTTTTCGTAATAGTTATTAAAGGTGTATAACAAAATAAGCTAAACACGTGAAGTTGATTTGCGAAAATTTGCCTCAGTTTGCTGCAACATCCGAGCATATTCAAATTGCAGACAGTTGATAGCTCGTAACTTATGGAGAAACGAAAGAAACAACTCAAGGTTGTAAGTTGGCACGCAAGACGTATGACGCTAAGTCTTGTGTTAAAAGGAGCGCAATCCGCAATTCAAAATAATGTGTGACCCGCGACCGGAACCACGGTCGACCCAAGCTTAAAATTGAAAATTGTCCAAATTCCTCGGGAAAACTTTATATAAGGGGTTTTCAGGGTCGTAGATTTCGAAAATGACATTAGTTTTTCTCTGCTGCTTATTCTCCGTGCTCTAAGTGACCCGCGACCGGAACCACGGTCGACCCAAGCTTAAAATTGAAAATTGTCCAAATTCCTCGGGAAAAACTTTATAGAGGGGGTTTTCAGGGTCGTAGAATTCGAAAATCACATTAGTTTTCCCCTGCTGCTTATGCTCCGTGCTCTAAGTGACCCGCGACCGGAACCACGGTCGACCCAAGCTTAAAATTGAAAATTGTCCAAATTCCTCGGGAAAAACTTTATAGCGGGGGTTTTCAGGGTCGTAGAATTCGAAAATCACATTAGTTTTCCTCTGTTGCTTATGCTTCGTGCTCTACGTGACCCTCGACCGGAACTATTATTGCTGTAACGATAAAGGTAAGCCAGGCGAACTGGCGGAAAAATTTTATTTCAAGCAATATACAGCAGGGCTTACAAATGACTACACATTATATACAAGGTACAAAATACAACAGGGTTTACAAGTGACTACATGCTATGTATAATGCAATGATTGCAGCCATGATGATTCCATGGTGTAATAAGCCATTCGGGAACTGTCCATCGTTTACAGGGATGGTTTCCCAACCATTCTGTAAATTCTACAGTTCGAGCATCACAGTCCATGTGTCCCAGCACAAATGCAACGTCAAATCGGGCGGCATCCATAGACTGGAACATTTTATGACTTTGTAGCTGAAGCTCCTTTAGACGGGTATAAATTTTCCAAGTAACGCTCTTCTCCAATGGCTGATCAGGTTCCGGCAAGATCATCACCAGGTCGTACTGTCCAGATTTCCGCAATGCTTCCCGAAATAAAACTGCGGCATTGGGTCCATGTCGATTAAGAGCCGATATAATATCCAAATTTCTGTCGTGGTCAGGGGTCCGATGCCTGAGATCAGCATCCACATTGGGAGAAAATAGTCCCACTTCCAGTAGATAATCCAATACGGGCTCTGCCTTCATATCGTTGCAAAATAAGACTAAATGGTCTTTAACAATATCCATAATAATACCTAAAACAAGCAAAAATGACAAAAGTGACAAGTGTAAAGGTATGTACCTCAGAAACATATCTAAGCTTCAGAAAACTGCGACACACACATAACGAACGACGCAAAACTGCTTGGCACCCTGCTGACTTTGCACCTGCCCATTTTAAAATTTAACGCTTGGGATCCCTGCTGCGTTTGCACCTGCCCAAAAAGGCGTCGCTCAGATTTAAATTGCGTTTAATCTTTATACGTACATACTGTCTCAGGACTTGCAATGGATAACGCTCAGGTAAGTGTAGACTTTGTAGATGAACCTAACGGAAACATTAACACATCTCTGTGTTTTCTTCTTTTACTGCTTCTTTGTGCTTTTTACTGTTTTCTTGTTTCAGATACGATCTGCTTTACTTCAAGCTGCATACCGACGCCAGCGGCCCAGCATGAAGTTTACCTGTCAAGACTGTGGGCGTTCTTTTATTCGAAGAGAACATCTAGTTGGGCACTACAAGCGGATTCATATTAATGGTGGTGAGCCGCGCAGACCGAAACGAAGAATGAACGAACCGGAGGAAAAACACTGCTTTGACTGTGACCGAACCTTTTCTCGAGCAGATTGTTACTATCGTCATCTCATAGAACGTCATGTCAAATCAAGACCATTTGCATGTGAAGAGTGTGGCTTTGCCTTTGCTAGAAAGTCGAGTCTAAGAGCCCACAGTGCACGGATTCATGGAAACGGAAACTCATGTCGAGGAAAACAAACACACCACTCGACATCAACGGAACGACAAGCAGTCAACAGCACAAGAAGAAACGCAAGTTGGGACCCGAACCAGCTGAAGACAAAACCAACAACGGATCAAATATCAACCGAAAACAGCGAACCAACAACGGATGAGACACCAGCCGAAGACAAACCAACAACGCATTGAACAGAAGACAAACCAACAACGGCTCAAACACCAGACAGCGAACCAACATTAACACCGTGAAACCCGGACACTGACAATTGTTGTACTATTGTGTGTATGCTATGTTTTATCGGAAATAAAGCCATCCGCCTTAATGGCCTCAGGCGGAACCTCCGGAGAGGTTTGATGATTCCATTCAGTGAAGGTGAATAGCCAGCGAGGTTTGTCATTCCATCAATCAGTCTTAGTCCGACTCGACTCCGTCCGCAGTATCTCCTGACAGAGGCACGTAGAACAAGTAGAGCTCAATTGCAGTCTTCTTATGAAGAATGTGGGCCACAGTCTGTTTCGGGAAATGTTCCACATCCGTAAGTGCAATGGGGACCAACGTTCCAGTACCATTGTTGACAATCATAGAGACTTTACGTTTGCCTCTCAAGAGATTGCTAATCCGAGTGACCCACGTCTCGCTGTCCATGGGCACACGGTCGTCAATTTGTATCCATTTCAAGCCAAAGTTTGGCTCGTTATGTTCGTATGGTTCAATCATGTTTGTTGCAGGTTGGTTGAGCTATTTTGATGCTTAGATATTGTTTAGCGGTTCCTTTTATTAATTTCGTATGTATTTACAGCGTAATCATAGTCGTGATTACGCAATCATGATTGCGCAACCACCTCCAACCGCAGTGATTGTATATTGCTATTGCACACCATAGATCAGTTACGTGATAGTTCAGTTTGTGCTCTACTGCAAGAGCTTTAGCGAAGGCAACAAATACGAATACTCGAGGTATCACATTTATTCTGTCACTAAATAGGTAATCCGCAATCTTCATCAGCGAATCAAGACATGGCTGGGCTTGTCTTGCCATTTGCATTAGTTCCGGATTGGGTGAAATTCTACAGCTTTGGACAAAGTGGAGTATATGCTCCATGATAATAATAAAAGGATTGGATGTATTCAGTATGCAGGTATGTCAAGGATGGAACCCAGACGATTTCTACTTATTACTTTGGTGCTGACGATTACAATCACCAGCATCAGCATATTCACTTTGAACTTAACCCTTCCAGTGCCAAGAAACGATACCTTCTATCCAATCACTATTCGTTTGCTCCCAGATAGGAAAACTGAGCTAGTTCAGAACAATCTGAAGGAGACACTCAGCGAGAAGCAGTTGCACAAAATGCAGCAATTTATGCACAAGTGTTTTAACCAAAACTGTAAAATCAGCGAAAATCCCAGCCTTCTTTGCCCATTCAAGGCGGAGCAGTACAGTATGCAACTCTGTATGGCGGATGACAAACAAATAATGTTTGCTAAAATTGGGAAGATGTACATTACAAGAGAAGACTTGCTCAGAATATATGAGCTATGAAAGTTAATAAAAGGGATTGATGACCGAAGTTAATAAAAGGAACTAGTAAACTGATTATTTTTATGATGACAGCAAGACAATTAAGGTTTTGCACCTACTGCGGCAAGGATTACGTAAACTTGAAATCACTTGACAACCACATTGCTCTTCAACATGGCAACTACTTGCAAATCATGCAGCCTTACCTTCCCGGACCTGAAGGAGAAGCGAAGACACATGCGAGATGGACATCCTCGTTTATGCTGCGGCCAAGTCTTCAACACGATGAGAGATTTGCGGTGGCACAAGGACCAATTCCACAAAAACGAAGGAAGGAAGAGACGACAGACGAGTACGGAAGGTTACGTGAAGACGAAAACGAGACGCGGAGATGATTTGCTGCTATTCACCAACCTGAATCATCCCTTTTCTAACTACTACAAGGCCAACTTTATCGTATATGGAGTGCCCTTCAGGAGTGTCATGCAATTCTACGTGGCAGAAAAGGCAAGATGGCTTGGAGAGTACGACAAGTTCAATCGAATCGTACAAGCTTGGACGCCTGAAGAAGCAATTCATATTGGTACAACCCTGTCAACAGAAAACGACGAAGATTGGGAGAGGATGCGTGCTTCGGTGGTGGAGATGGCGGTCAGAGAAAAAGTGCGGCAAAATGCGGACATTGAACGCCTATTGCTGGATACTGATGATGGGATAATTGCGGCTGCAACTGGATCGGTTGACAATTATTGGGGCATTGGCCTGGACGCAGATGATCGCCTTGCCATAAACCCAAAGAAATGGCGTGGCGAAAACATTCTTGGGAAGATACTGATGAAGATTAGACAAGAAGCTAGAACCTGCTAACTGATGAACTCGTATGCTGTATTGTAGTGTAACTGTATTGTATTGTAGTGTAACTGTATTGTATTGTAGTATAACTGTATTGTATTGTAAGTGTACTTTATGAATGTTGTAAACAATAAAAACAACGTTTCCGCCAATCATCAAGCGTGATAAAAATGGCACTTATACCTACTCCTTTTTTGATGCTACAGCATCCCTTTACCTGCATAGTTGCAGCGCCAACTAAAGCTGGAAAGACTACATTCGTTTCAAAGCTATTACAGCATGCAGATCAAATGATCCGACCCAACCCAGATCGGATCTTGTGGTGTTACACTGAATGGCAAGAAGCCTACGAAAACCTACCCTATGTTACTTTTCAAAAGGGACTACCCAATTTAGAAGAACTGAAGCGTAACAAGCACATGAATAATCTCATCGTTCTGGATGATCTCATGTCGGAAGTAACAAAGGATTCTAAACTGGTGGAATTGTTTACGCGAGGGTGCCATCATTGGTCCTGCAGCGTAATACACATCACTCAAGATATATTCTTTGCAAGGAGGACAAGCAGGATAAATGCTCAGTACATTGTACTAATGAAGAATCCTGCGGACAAACTAACCCCTCTGAATCTCGCCAAGCAAATGTACCCTGGACAGGTGGACGGCTTCATGCAAGCCTTCAATCACGCCACGAGCAAGCCTCATGGATACCTTCTGATTGATCTGGATCAAGCAACACCAGAAGAATTTCGACTGCGAACAAACATATTTCCAGACGAACTGAATGGAGTGTATTCACTCAAGAAGACATAAATACAATACAGGTAGTAACCACAATGAAGGCATAAAAACTAGCCCCGATTCATGTATCATCAGCGATATGGCTCAACGATTTGAAAAGAACGCAGACTATTTGAGTGTTCTGTGCAAGTGTAACCCAAAACAACGTAAAGCTTTACTCAAAACAGCAGACAACCAGCTCATTGGAGTCATTTGTGACTGTGTGGAAAACGTACTAGCGGGTAACGTACCGCTTAGCGACGAAGAAAAGCATCGTCTAAGAAAACACATCAACGTTCTCAGAAGAATTCGAGCAAAGAAGACTTTGGCCAGCAAACGGAAGGAAATTGTTCAGCACGGAGGATTCTTGCCTGCAGTTTTGGCTCCTCTCATTGGCGTTGTTGGTGGATTACTCAGCGATCTGATACTCAGAAGATGATGGAATATTCAATACTGGTTAGACCAGATTATTTCGAGCAGCATGGAGAAGTTGCAGCCCAGCAAATCAAGGAAGCGCTGGAGCAAAAAGTGCCTTCAGATGTGAAACTTGCCCTATACCGCCAGCAAAACTACCGGAACCGGCTAATCAAGGAAAAGCCGAGAACGACAATGACTGTTAAAAGGGAGTCATCTCCTCAGACAGATAGCATTATTGTGGATAACCTTCCACCTGCAGTTCAAACGAAAGGTAAAATGCTTATCCAGCATTTGCAAAACCTTAAGGGATTTAGAGTGAACGATAGAGGGGAAATTGAGTATAAAGGGCAAATTGCCCCTGACTCACGGATATTTGATCTCATTAACGATTTTGTCAGGAAACGAAAGACGAAAACGTCTCAACCTGGCGACGATTTATTTGTTGAAGCTCTACAAGATAGCAATGTACCCCGCGAATTTATAGGAAACTCAGCAAGATGGGCTGATATTCGAAAGCATAAAAAGCAAATTGGACGCGGATCTAATATATCCAAAGCCCTGAAGCGTTTAAAATGGAAGCGATCTTAGATGAACTGTATTATGACCCTAGTAAAAACACTGCGTTTGCTGGTCAGCAGGCACTGCTGAGTAAAGCGAAAAGTGCTGGTGCTACTGCCCAAAATGTGCGAGACTATCTCAAGAAGCAGTATACCTATACTATGCACAAACCCATCAAGCGAAACTATAGAAGAAGACGCTATGAAGTTGCTGGAATAGATAGACTTTGGCAGGTCGATTTGGCCGATATGGTCAGAGTAGCAGATGATAATGATGGGTACAAGTACCTACTTACTTGTGTTGACGTGTTCTCCAAGTACGCTTGGGTTGTTCCAGTCAAATCAAAGGCAGGTACAGAGGTAGCAAATGCATTTCAAACCATTTTGAACAGCGGACGGATACCCAAAGCACTACAATCAGACAAGGGAAAGGAATTTCTGAACAGCACCTTCCAGAAACTGCTGAAGGCAAACGACATTCACTTTTACACATGCAATAATCCCGACATCAAGTGTAGTCTTGTTGAGAGGTTTAACAGAACCATAAAGACAAAGCTGTTCAAGTACTTCACCAAAAACAGAGCCTACAGATACATTGATGTACTGCCTCAGCTGGTAGCTGGCTATAACGATTCCAAGCACCGTAGCATTAAGATGAGTCCTAATATGGCCTCGGATCCACAAAACCAGTATAAGGTCTTCGAGAACCTATATGGTGAATTAGAACCCTTTAAAGCCCCGACATTTAGTGAAGGAGATATTGTGAGAATTAGCCGATCAAAAGGCATTTTTGAAAAGGGGTATCTTCCGAATTGGTCGGAAGAACTGTTTAAAATTACCAAACTTTCTCCAGGCCAACCCCCAATGTACCAACTAAGTGACATGCAAGGGGAACCCATTGAGGGTGGTTTCTATGAGGAGGAACTTCAGGCTATAACTGAACCAGAGACGTATTGGATTGAAAAGATCATAAAAAGTAGAGGTAGAGGCAAAAATAAGCAATATTTGGTTAAGTGGTTAGGATACCCTGACAAATTTAACAGCTGGATTAACGAAAATGACGGATTTTTACCTTCATCTACCTAGCAATACAAACGGCTTTAACACTTTAAGCAGTTTTAGTGTGAAGCTACCACACCGTATAGACCTGGACGGCCAATGGGAAGTTGCTCTTGTCGAGTTCATTTATCCCGTGACATGGGCTAATCTGGGCAGAAAAGTTGACGCTATAGCGAGTATTCATTTCTCTGATGATAGCTCAAAGGCTAAAGCTCTTCCTGCAAGACATTACGCAACAGTAGAAGATTTATGCGAAGGCATAAACAAGAGCATTCAGTATATGAAAAATGAGACCGGTGAAGTGGCTGAGTGCAAGTTCTACTTTGACAAAGACCTACATCGTGTAGTGTTTAAAGTGTTTGAAAACCCAGACAATCTTGAGCACCCAAACTTTTTCAGTATCAAGTTTAGCGAAAAGTTGGCGTATATGCTAGGCTTCAATGAAAGACTGCTAGATTCTCAGCCGCCTACTGAGGAAAGAGAAGATATTGACGACTGGGATTCCCTAACATCAAGCGTCGTTACAAAACACAAGATTATTGCAACTGGAGAACCCGATATGAGAGCTGGATTCTATTCCATGTACGTCTACTGTGACATTGTAGCACCTCAAATCGTCGGAACAATAACTGCGCCCATTCTGAGAGTCGTTCATGTTGAAGGTGAACATGGAGACATTGTAGATAAGATCTACAACAACCCGCACTACGTTCCAGTACTCAAAAAGGAGTTTGACACAATCGAAATCAATATAAACGACGATAATGCTCGACACGTTGCATTTAATTACGGAAGAGTATTTGCAAAACTGCACTTTAGAAGACAGCAATTATGAGAACTCCATATTATCCCGAAAGCGTGAAAACCTGGGAGCACAGTTTGCTTCAAACAGGTGGGGCATTTTACAAAGGAGTGCCCTATCAGCGGGGTGCTGGATTTGGTAAAGTACTTGGAGGCATCTTCAGAGCGATATGGCCAACAGTGCGAAAAATTGGTGCAGAAGTAGGCAAAGAAGCACTACGGACAGGCTCAGAGGTCGCGAGAGACTACTTGAATAGAGGAGAAGATATTGGAACGTCGTTTAAACGACACTCAAAACAAGCCGTTGGTCGAGTCTTGGAAACCACGGGTAAAGACTTACAGGAAGGAAAGGGCCTTGGGTCAAGAAAGCGGGCCAATAACATAAAAACAATAGGCAGAAGCAAAGCTAAGCGTCGAAAAAGAGACATTTTAGACTATGACTAAGCGACTTGACGCAAATTCTGTTCCCGGTTTCAAGAGTGAACTGGACTTATTCTCACTCCCACCCACTCAGGTGGCCGTTGAGAAAGGATACTGGTCAGAATATTACCCCCAAAATCCTGTAACCAATTCCGGTCCATACAGGATATTCGTCCCAAGGGACGCGTACATGTTAGATCTCAACAAAAACTACCTTTACATAAAACTCAGAGTGGCAACGGATGCTGGCGCAGCTGTGACTCAGACGGCAGCAGCTGATGGAACTGTAGATGCTGACGACTTTCCCGTTGCTCCAATCAATTTGATAGGAAAGACCCTGTTTGAGCGCCTTATAGTTAAACTCAGCGACAAGGAAATTTACAACTCTGGCCCACTCTATGCATACCAAGCATACTTGGAGACTCTGCTAAACTACGGATGGGATGCTAAAAACTCTCATCAACAACTGAGTTTATTTTACAAGGACGACAATTTCGAATTAGACTCAAAGGCTGCCGGAAAAAGAGCCAAACCGTTTCTAGACAATAATGCAGTTGAATTACTGGCTCCCCTTCATTGTGACCTGTTCAAACAAGAGCGTTACCTGCTGAGCGATTGTGAGCTTGCTTTGGAGCTACACAGAAACAGCGATAATTTCTGTCTCGTTAGTAATGGCACAAAGTACAAGATACTAGTAGATGACATTAGATGGTACGTCTGGAAAGTAAAGCCCCAAGAGTCCCTTTCCCTAGCAATCGAACAAATATTGCAGACTCCAAATACGGCAAAGTATCCTATTCGGAGGATTAAAATGGCTACAAGACATATTGCTGCAGGATCTCAGCATATAATTGAAAACTCAATTTACAGTGGTCAGTTACCACGACGAGTGGTCATAAGCCTTGTAGATGCTGAAGCGTTCAACGGATCTTTCACAAAGAACCCTTTCAAGTTTGAACACTGCAATGTTACAGAAATTGCCCTTAAATGTGGAGACGAATATGTACCCAAGTATCCCTTGAAGATGGACTGGAAAACGTATCAGTACAGCTTTCCATACATGTACCTCTACGAAAACTGCGACATGGCCAACTTGGATAGAGGCATGGATATATCCTACAACAACTTTATTAAAGGATTTACCATGTTCACGTTTAGTCTAACTGCCGACAACGTCGATACTGGAGCCATGGAACTAATCAGGGAAGGCGACTTGAGCCTCTGCATGAATCTGAAGGAACCTTTGCCTGCTGCGGATTTCCCACAAGGCATCGTCATAATCATATATGGAGAATTTGATAACTTGATTGCTATTGACAGCAACAGAACACCATTCTTTGACTACGCAATATGAACACTAAAGAGATTACGGAAACGATGAAACGATGTAAAGACTTCATTGGTGTATTCGCCAGTGATTGTCTACCAAACATCAAGTCAAGACCGGCTTGCTTTATTGCCAACACTGACCCTTCAGACCAACCTGGCCAACACTGGGTCGCACTCTATGTTGGTAACAATATCGAATACTTTGACAGTTACGGGCTGCCTCCCATTGCTGAATTTGACAAGTACAATGTTAATAAATACAACCCTTACTGCCTCCAGAACTTTGATACTAACGTTTGTGGAGAATACTGTATCTACTTTCTACTCAAACGATGCCAAGGGCATAGTCTTGAATCTATTGTTGAATACCTGAGAAAGTGTGACAACGACAGGGTTGTAAAGAAGTTTGTAGACAGAATACGAGCTTCTTGTGAAGCTAGTGGACAGTGTTGCAAATGCCGATCGTTAACGTCGTGCTAACTGGAAAGCTTGGTAAAGAAATTTTCCTTGCTGAGCTGGATGATGTCTACTATCAGCCTAAGCGATTCAGTGGAGCCATAATGCACGATGGATGCACATTTCTGATATTCAAGAGTGGAGCGTTCAACTGTCTTGGTTCAACGTCGACCTCAGATGCGATAGAGAATGCCCATAAACTCGCTAAAAGGCTGGACACTACATTGGAAGATTACAGAATATGCAACCTTGTACTCTCCAACAAGTACAAATCTGCTGTTGACCTGGATTCAATCTATGGATATCTTCGACCTTATGGTTATGTTATGATGGATCACGAGCTATTCAGTGGTCTCACTTGGAAATTCAATGGAGCTACTGTGCGACTGTTTCACAATGGGCAGTACATTATAACTGGAATAAAAACTGAAGAAGATGCACATGGAACTGATTGCGTTGTGCAGCAACTATGTGAAGAATTCATGAAGAAGTAATAAAAGGAACTGACATGTTCTAATTGATGTGAAGAATTGTAATGGAATATCACACAAAGCAAGATTTCATATTATCCACTGCCAATTTGAGGTGTGTGGAATCGGAACTAGCAGCAATCAATGGTGACACAGTAGAGTCATCAGACATTCGAGATTTCATGCTGCTCAAGTTTCAGAACTGGACGAAAGATGACAAAATGTACCTGCTCATTACAGATGAATGCTACCATGTAGTCTTCAAAGGATGGGTCGAGAAGTCAACAATTGCTGACGTTTGCTCATTTCCAGAGCGAAGGAAGCTGACTGTCCTGGCTATTCACCTTGACTGAATGGAATCAACTAACCTCTTCGGAGGTTCCGCCTGAGGCCATTAAGGCGGATGGCTTTATTTCAGATAAAACATAGCATACACACAATAGTACAACAATTGTCAGTGTCCGGGTTTCATGGTGTTGATTTTGGTTCGCTGTCTGGGGTTGGTTCGCTGTCTTCAGCTGGTGTTTGATCCGTTGTTGGTTTGTCTTCTGTTTGATGCGTTGTTGGTTTGTCTTCTGTTTGATGCGTTGTTGGTTTGTCTTCTGTTTGATGCGTTGTTGGTTTGTCTCCAGTCGGCCTCCAACTTGCGTTTCTTCGTTCGACGTCCATCTGAATGAACACGCTTGCAGTGTGCCGCCAAAAGATCTTGCCTCGCAAACACGCGACCACATTTTACACAGGCAACCGGCATTGGTTCCCCATGTCGCTCCCTGAGATGGCGATGGTATGAGTCTGGCCGCGAAAATGTCCGGGAGCAGTCGAGGCAATGCTTATCTTCTGGTTCTCCTATTCTACGTTTTGGTCTTCGGGGTTTGCCGCCATCGATATGAATCCGCTTGTGATGTGCTGCCAGATCTTCCTTTCTTGCAAAGGCACGATTACATTCTTCACAGATGAACTTCCTTAATTGCTCATGTTGCTCCCGAAAATGGCGCTGGTAGATATCGGTTCGCGGGAACGTCTGGGAGCAATAGCTGCACTGAACTCTGATCTGAAATAAGAACATGACAATAAAAGCAAAACGAAAGAGGCACTCATCTTTTCAGTCAAACATGACAATAAAAGCAAAACGTAAGAGCAGTCATCTTTTCAGTCAAGCAAATGGTTTCTGTGCTATTACCTGTTTAATATGCTTGGTGTCCAGGTGCCGACCGTCTTTCCGACCGAATGTCATCCCACATATGCCGCAGTAGCTCTAAAATAAAAGGGATAGAATTAGAGTTTACAAGCAACATTAAAGTTGATTACAGATAAATGTTGGCTTCTTATATTCTGTTGTGTCCTAATCAGCGATAAAAATATTACCCGAACGTTAGCTTCTCCTTCCATTGTATAGTGTTTGGCTTCTCTTAGACTTGCACACACGCTTGATTGTTAAACTAACAAACAGTTTTGAGGTCACACAGCAGGGATCCCAAGCGTTAAATTTAAAAATTGGCAGGTGCAAAGTCAGCAGGGTGCCAAGCACTTTTGCGTCGGTCGTTATGTGTGTGTCGCTGTTTTCTGAAGCTTAGAGGTACATGTCTCTTTGATACATAACTTTACACTTGCCACTTACACTTATCATTTATTTTGCTTGTTTTAGGTATTATTATGGATATTGTTAAGGATAATTTAGTCTTATTTTGCAACGATATGAAGGCAGAGCCAGTATTGGATTATCTACTGGAAGTGGGACTATTTTCTCCCAATGTGGATGCTGATCTCAGGCATCGGACCCCTGACCACGACAGAAATTTGGACATTATATCGGCTCTTAATCGACATGGACCCAATGCCGCAGTTTTATTTCGGGAAGCATTGCGGAAATCTGGACAGTACGACCTGGTGATGATCTTGCCGGAGCCAGATCAACCATTGCAGAAGGGCGTTACTTGGAAGATTTACTCCCGTCTAAGGAAACTTGAACAACAAGGCCAGAAAATATTCGAATCTATGGATGCAGCCCGATTTGATGTTGTGCTTGTACTGGAACCCATGGACTCTGATGGCCGAACTGTTGAATTTACAGAATGGTTGGGAAACCACCCTTGTAAACGATGGAAAGTACCCGAATGGTTTATAGCACCGTGGAATCATTATGATTGTAGTCATTGAACTTACCGTAACTGTATTTATACCTTGTATGTAAATATGTAGTCACTTGTAAGCCCTGCTGTATATTGCTTGAAATAAATTTTTTCCGCCAGTTCGCCTGGCTTACCTTTATCGTTACAGTAATCATAGTTCCGGCCACGCACAGCACGGAGCTTATATAGGATAGGAAAACTAATAGTAGTTTCGGATTCTACGACCCTGAAAACCCCCTAGATAAATTTTTCCCGTAGAAAATGGACAATTTTTAAATTTAAGCTTGGGTCAGCTAAGGTTCCGGGCAAGGGTCACGTAGAGCACGGAGCATTAGCTAGGATAGGAAGACTAATGTCATTTTCGAAATCTACGACCCTGAAAACCCCTTATATAAAGTTTTCCCGAGGAATTTGGACAATTTTCAATTTTAAGCTTGGGTCGACCGTGGTTCCGGTCGCGGGTCACATAGAGCACGGAGCATAAGCAGCAGAGAAAAACTAATGTCATTTTCGAAATCTACGACCCTGAAAACCCCTTATATAAAGTTTTCCCGAGGAATTTGGACAATTTTCAATTTTAAGCTTGGGTCGACCGTGGTTCCGGTCGGCTACAGCGCCGGCTATAGCGCCTCCGCGCCTCTCCCTCCTCCATCCCCTAGCGCCTCCGCGCCTCTCCCTCCTCCACCCCCTAGCGCCTCCGCGCCTCTCCCTCCTCCACCCCCTAATCCCTCAGCGCCTCCGCGCCTCAGCACCTCAGCGCCTCAGCACCTCAGCGCCTCAGCGCCTCTCCCTCCCCCTCCTCCTCCCCTAAAACTACAGTATTTGCTGACCCTTTACTACTCTTAACTCAGGTTATTTTATGTTTATACAAGTTATACTTGAATTCTCCAGCTTACTGCCTTGTAGCGCACGCAACGCGTACCCAGCAAACCCCTTTGAACATACCCGAAATTTTTGGGCGGGGGGGGCCCCCCCTTTTGGGTATGTAGGGGGAGGGTAGCGCTGCAAACCAAGCGAACGATATTCTGTTGAAAGTTTGTAAATCCATTCGTTTTCATGATTCACTCATGAAAAACAATCCAGATTCATTCTATTGTAAGAAATTTAACAAGCAGTCCCCTAAGGCGGCACAGTTGAACCTCAGCTTTTCCGGGGGCGTAGTTACATATGATATTTCTTGGAGATCATCTGTAAGCTTTTGCTGCTAAGGCGTGACAAAATGAAATTGAAACGAGCATGGTTCAAACAAGGCATTATTTCGCAGCAGAGCTTAGTTCTTCCAGTGGGCCTGGTTGCATGCGATACCAGTAAGGTTTCTGTTTGTAGTGCCGAGGTTATACGAATAATACTGACGGTGGCTTGCACCAACTGACCTAAATTTTACTCAATCTGTAGAGACTTGTAATCGACAGTCTGCTTCTCATCCGCTCACTCACCTATTGCCAGCAGTTTCTAGTACAAGTCGAATAACAATTTTATAGTGTCAACCACATTTTAATCTGCGCAAAACTACTAAGAATTAGACGCTGTAGCAGAATCCTACCAAACAACTATCAGAAATTCCACTTCGTTTTTTAATCTTTGCATATGCAAGCATCCAAATACAGTGCATCCCGCCTGTTCACCCAAACTAAGCCGGTGTTACCGTAAAAACCTCAATGCCATTAAATTTCTTTCTAACGCAATATTTGATTTAGAATAAATAGTTGCATTCTAAACAGCATAAAATTGAAAAATTAGCAATTTCCTTAAGTTTTTGTTTTAACTCCAACCCATTTCGGGTGAGCGACGGGATGTATATACTGTATTTGGATTCTTATGTGTGTGAAAATTCAAAAATTAAGTGGGTTTCATTAAATAGATAAGCAGATAATTGTTTCTCAATGTAAATCTGTCAATGTAAATGTAGAAACTTGTAATCCCTGGCCATTTTATACAAGTATTTTAAGGATTAATAAGTATTAATTTTATATACGTTCAGGAAAACTTGAGTCAATTTTTCAATTTTCATTTTTAAAATTTCGTACAATAGAAAGTATATATTTGGATTGAGTTTGATTGCGTCATGAAGACGAATAAATTTGCAGACTTTTTTGGGAAGACGTTTCGTTTGAACCCAGAAGTGATAGCTTTTCTTCAGCTTTCCCACACTCAGAGAAATCCATGTACTTTAGTCCATCCAAAAATTACTTTAGTGTTATCACATGTCCAATTCAAACAGTAGAGTTACGTCAAAAATACTTCATTTTGCGTAATGAACACATTTCTAGTTTTAAAATCATTCTCATACAAATCATTGTTGAACTCCAAGATCTGAATAAATTACAGACTTTCAAAGTTTGGTGAATATACATGAACCAGTACCGTAAATGGTGTAGGATATAAGCTACAATGAGCTTAAACGGCTTAGCTTAAATGGCTTAAAAATCCTTTTCATAAATAATCAGCTTAATCGGTTTAAGATGCTGGTTCGGTTTCGTGTATTTTTGGGCTTTAAAAGCGCAATTGTCGTTGAAATTTATTCTAATTTGCTACAATTACAGTAATTACCCTATAAAACATGTTAGAAAAGTCGCGGCTTGAAAATTTGAGCTTTGGAGAACTTAGCTTTATTCCGCCATAACTTGCACTGTGACCACCCTACATGGGTGAACTTATCGTCATTCGGATCCTCTCACCAAGACCTACAACTTTGCTCTTGAGAGTTTTCTTCGATTCCTTAAGGTTTAAGAGATAACAGCGAAAATTGATTTTCGAGGTCCAAAACCGGCTATTTTTCGAAAAATCAAATATTGCAAGATTTCGACAGCTTCCACAGCGCTGGTCCTTCGGTCAAGTATTGTCCATATTTGTGGTCCTAAAAGACATCTTACGCCCAAAGGAGAGCTCTCTGCGGTATCTCTGCCGGCGCACAGCAGCGAAAATGTGAAATTTTGAAAATCGCAACTAGATTGTTATGAACACGGATTTCTCTCAACTCATGCAATCAATTAAAAAAACTGCTTTACACACGTATTTTTGAGACAATTGCCGAGGGCTATTTTTCATGGTTTTGCATTTTAACTTTCAGTTCGAGAGAAATAAGCGTCCAAACTTGAAAAGTTTGACGAAAATCGGACAAAATTTACGTTTTTCTCAAAAACTTGAGCTTCTTTCTCGTTAAACAATTTCAGAAAAAATAGCCCTCGGGAAGACGTTTCTTTTGAAGCCTGAACTGGTCGCTTTTCGTCAGCTTTCCCACACTTCGAGAAATCCATGTTCAAAAATTGTTTTCAAGTCGTCGTCGTTCAAATCGCTGCAAGTCGTTGTTCAAATATCATGTTGTTCAAGCCGAAGAGTTGAAATGAGAGGTTATACTGTACCTTGTTGTAACAAGCACATTCTAAGCTTTACAATGATATAAAAGTTATTGTTGAACTCCAAAAATTGAGCAAATTACAGTCTTTCAAAATTTGCTGCAAATACCCGAACCAGCACCTTAAACGGCTTAAGGGGGGGGGGTCCATCATGAAAAATTGAAAAATTTTTAGGCGACGGATTTCGCTCGTTTTCACACATAAATTAGCCACACATGTTGTGCGTACCAAGTTTAAATATTGAGTTGTTTCATCCATGTCTCCGCGAGTTACGAGCTAGCAACTGCTTGCTATTGTAATAATGGGCGAAACGAGGGTACCGCTTGAGACTAAAGCAATTTTCCTTAAACAGTCTTCGATTTTGGAGCTTCTGGGGTGTACATTTGAAAATTGATCTAAAGAATTAATTTTGCCCCGGTGTTGGCAGGCTAAACGTGATTTCATGCCTTTTTAACGACTTTTAGGGAGCAGCAAAGCCAATGTTGAGGTTAGATCACAAAACCCTTTAACAGCCATTAACTTCAATTTGGTGCATTTGCGGACCATAGCCCAAGAAGAAAAAAATGTTTCCCGCATTAAGAGCTTTCGATTGATGTCAAATTTGTCATGTTTTGAGAAATTTGAAAAAATCGATATTTTTGCTATATGGGTGCCAGTCCGACAGATTGGGATGCAGCGACCACGTTGGGCTACTTAGCTGGAATAATTGTAGTCAACACTGAACTGCAGCCACCAGAAATAACGTGAAACAAGATATTCTGGCATTTGGTAGCTGCTGATTGCAATGGTCTCACGTAATAGGCAAAAAATCGAAAAAATTCAAAATTTTGTAAAAAACCAAATTCTTAGTTTCCAAAAACCAAACCAAAAAAACCAAAAAATCTCGAAACTGGGCAAAGTTTATAGGCATCATTTGGTATCGTTAGAAACGTCTGTTTATATACTTTGATTTGTTGGAATTAAATTTTTAGTTTAGGCCTTTGAATTTTTGTAATGCTTGCTCAAAGTTCCAGTTCCCAGTTTCCACTAACGAAAAACGTCAATTTTCGCAGTCAGCAGGTTTCAAAAATTATTTAAAAAATTCAAAGGCCTAAATCAAAAATCTAATTCCTACAAATCAAAGTGCATAAATAGACGTTTCTAACGATACCAAATTATGCTGAAAATCTTTGCCCAGTTTCGAGATTTTTTGACACTAGTCAAAAACTTGAAAATTTTCCAGTTTCCTATGTTTAACACATGAGATCTCAACTTTGAAGTGAAATTACTCATTAACCGTAAAAGATCCGACTTTAATTTCTAAAACTCGTTAAAATATACCAATCGGAGAACAAAATATGTGAAAACTAGCAAAATCGGAGATGGTCGAAAAATCGGCCAAAAATGGACCCCCCCTTAAATTAAGCCGTTTAAGGTGGTGGTATCCTTTTGTGCAGTGCTTTTGTGGTGATTTTTTTGAAACGCTATAACTTTCGCAATGTTGGGAGTTGCAAAGAGCTTTTACTTTTTTAAAGCTTTTTTTACATTCACATGAATTTACAGAACTGGCAAAATTAGCAACAAAATAGCAGAAATTTTCTGACAAGCTGACATCTAACAGGATGAATATAGACCAAAAGTTTTTGAACATCGATTTCTCAAAACTGATGAATCGGCCAAAAGTTCTTTTTCCGCCACGATATGAAGGACATACGGGCCGAGGGATGTTTTTTTTTGGATTTGGCTCAGCAGGTTTTAGCGGTGGAGAAAATCGGCCAAGTGCACAGTAACACGAAATTTCGCAACTTCGCATTTAGTTTTCTTGCTACTCAATATGTTTTAGCCCAAACCAAGAAAAACGTCCTCGAGAGTGGATTTCGATTTGCCGAAAATCTCCGGATCCGTCGGGTAGGTTTGAGAAATCGTTTCGAAACAAATTCGCAGTTTTGCCAAAGTGGTTTTTCGGCCAAATTCTGCTGAAAGCAATAAAGTCCGGCTAATAGGCATTCATAAAATGTGCATTTGGACGATGTATCGATTGAGTATAACTAAGCGAATTTTGTCCTAAACATGTTTCAGTAATTTTGAAAAAACTGATTTCCTCGAAAATGACCATTTTTTGACCCTAAAAACAGTTTTTTGCTTATACTGACTTAACCATTGGAGATAGCTCAAAGGTTGTAAGAGCAAAAATGTTCATTTTCGAGTCCTCTTTCCAGCCATACCAACCAATCCCGTGTCTAGTCTACCTACTGGGAGCTTAAGGCCAAAAACCACAACTTTCTTATCTTTTGGCTTAAGAATACGGGACTGGTCCTAAAATGTTAAAGAGCACGGAAGTAGTTTATTTCGTAAGGTTTAGCCCTTTGCGTAAAGGATTAAAGCCGTAGGAGTCAAAAATACCCGAAAGGAAACCAGCACCTTAAGCTAAGCCGTTTAAGCCGCCTAAGCCGTTTAAGGGGGGGGGGTCGCTTTTTTTGGGCGATTTTTCGACCTTCTCCGATTTTGCTCATTTTTACATATTTTGTACTCTTAATGGGTCCGCGAAACAAGACAAGTGCGTTTTGCGCAATATTGCTTCTATCGTTCTGTAGAGTCCTTCAAAGGTGAATCCGACATGTGTTAAGCATAGGAAAATGAAAAAGCTAAGGTAAAAATGTTTGTGTCCAAAACTTTTTTCGCTGTGTAAGATACTCAGCTCTGAAATTTTTTCACACTTGTTAAGGACATAAGGACACGTAGAGTGCAGCGAGTGACTTTGGTGCAATTCTGTTGAGAATTAAAATTTTGGCAAAGCTCTAAAGTCAGAATTTATGAGAATTCCGAGTTTGGCTATTTGCCAAAATTCCAATTCTCAACAGAATTGCACCAAAGTCACTCGCTGCACTCTACATTATGTCCTTAACAAGTGTGAAAAAATTTCAGAGCTGAGTCTCTTACACAACGAAAAGATTTTTGGACACAAACATTTTTACCTTAGCTTTTTCATTTTCCTATGTTTAACACATGTCGGATTCACCTTTGAAGGACTCTACAGAACGATAGAAGCAATATTGCGCAAAACGCACTTGTCTTGTTTCGCGGACCCATTTGGAGTACAAAATATGTAAAAATGAGCAAAATCGGAGAAGGTCGAAAAATCGCCCAAAAAATGCGACCCCCCCCCTTAAGCCGTTTAAGCCATTTAAGCCGATTATTTATGAAAAGGAATTTTTAAGCCGTTTAAGCTAAGCCGTTTAAGCTTTTTATGAAAAGACCCCTAGAAGTTAACCTAATTCCAGTGCGCCGGCTCCGGCTCTGCTACCAGACTCCAGGCCACCCTGCCTTGCCACACATTCATTATAACAAGAAAATGTAAAGCTACATTTTGATATAAACATGATTTCCTAATTCCAAGTAGTGAACAAGTAATAACGGTTGATGTCAAATTTGATGTCTCAAAAAGAAATCACCACCTTAAATTGCACAGCCCAAATCTTGTACTCATTCAAGGCATTCGTAAAGCAGGAAAATAAGTCTACTAGATTAACAAAGAAAACTTAAGCATAGCTATGATTATTCATTAGACAAATATCGTTGAGCTCTACATTTTTGCTTTGTGAAACAGCTTTCTAGCTTTTCAGTATAGTGAGATATAGCTGATTTTCTTATTTTGGCGTTGAAAACTTGTCATTTCTTGCAGAAATCCAATAATCCGGGATTTCTTGATCTACGCAAGCCGCAAAATTAAACTAAGGGTTCCAATTTGAAGGTCTCTTTGAAGGGCATTGTAATCTTCTAAATGCTATCCCGTACGCTGCTATCATAAATAACGTAGTTTTCGAAAATACATGACCAAAATTTTTCCAGCGATTGTGGACGATTTACTGTGCAAGCTAAAGGGTTGCCACATACTAGACGTGTTTACACAAAAGTATCCAGGGACCCTTTTTAGTTTTCCAGATTGCTGCTTTCTAGCTAAAGTGGTCGCTTGCTAAAGTTGGGAAAAGTTGGAAAAATCCGGGTTGCACATACGTTTTAGCTAATTTCTTTACAACGTCTATTTGATAGTGGAAGGGAATGATGTGGCCGACTTAATCACGAAAAAATTTACTTTAGTCTGCAAAAAATCTGGAAAATTAAAATACTTCGAAAATTTAGTAAAATAATTTCCGTGAATTAAAGTTAAGTTCGCTGTATTTATTAGAAAGAGAGAATGTTAAGCTGCATTTTGATATAAAAATGGCTTCTTAAGTCTAAGGAATAAATAATTCAAAGTTGATTTCTCCAAAGCAATCAGCACCTTAAACATAGGGAACTGAAAAAGTGGTGATTTAATTCCTGCGCCAAAGAATCTCTCGACGAAAAGTTGTAGCTGTATAATGTAGGTATGATCATAAACTGCGGTACGCTGATATTCGAATATTGGTTTAGGAGCCTAAAATCTTTTGCAAATATTCTTATTTACCGTAAACAGTGATGAATCCTCAAATTTCTCAGTGGGGTCTTCGAAACAATTGCAAACTGATCTAATTCCAAGGCCTAAATAAACATTCTAACTCCAGGGTTCCGTAGTCCTTGAATCAGTTTGTCCATTGATAATAATGGCTCGAATGCATCTCTCTCTAGTTTAGAGATTTTGTAGCGCAAAAAGCTAAATTAAAAGTTAAATTTTTAAAATGTAGGTTTTTCGAAAAGTTTTGGCTAAATTACGACAACGGTATAGTCCTATACTGCCTATTTTGTATTGCAACTTGTGTATTCGTGCCTTTGGGTCTATTTACAGCATGACTTATGCCGACTGCTACGTCCAGAACTTCGGGACCCTCGAACACTTTCACAAAGCATCTAGTTTTAAAATTTTTAAAAATATGGCATATTATACATCAATCATAAGCTCTCATTGCCAGGATGAAGCTTCTCATATAACTATGAGTTGGAAATACTTGTATTTTAGGTTAACCGCTGTTAAATGTTTCATTACATCACAAAGAACAAGGGGTCTTGTTTCCCCGAGATATTCTCTAAAGACGATTTTGATCAAGCCCATTTCGCTGGAAACAGAACGAAATCGTTTTTAGTGATAGTTATTAAAGGTGTGTAACATAACAAAATAGAATTTGCCTCAGTTTGCTGCAACGTCCGCGTGCTCGAGCATATTCAAATTGCAGACAGTTGATAGCTCGTAACTTACGGAGAAACGAAAGAAACAACTCAAAGTTTAAAGTTGACAAGCAAGACGTATGGCGCTAAGTTATGTATTAAAAGGAGCGCAACACATCGCTTAAATGTTTCTTTGATGGACCCCCTCCTTAATTCGTTGTCTTATCAGAAAGGTCCAGAACATTACTAAAAACAAATATAGTATATTACCATCGCAGGTAGCAAAACAGAAGTCCCATCCAGGTATAGAACTATTTTCTTTATGTATATGACACCAAGGCCCATTAATTTCATTATCGGCATTTCGGCAGAAACCGGATTTTGTCGCCGAACCATATGTTTCAATACAAGGTCGGCCATCCTTAGTTACTGCCTTATCTCCAGTATATTCGTAAAATCCCACGCAATCAGTGTTATTGTACCAACAGCCTTGTTTGATGTCGAGACACGGAGTGGAGGCTAAACCAGAATACAAGTAGGTAGCAAGCGCATCCACCAGTGTGGTTTAGACGTAGTAGCATTTTAAGCAGGCTTATCATAAGCTTACTGCTTCCGTTACAACTGTTCATAGTTCCCTTCTCTCAGTTCCCAGTCTGAGAAGAATACCGTGGCATTTTTGTAACAGCTGTTAAATCTAGTGTAGTGCAGCAAATTCACACACGGGTTTTCATATTAAACGCATTTTACAACGCCTTATGCAGTTCGCACCCAACCTACTCCCTAATCAAATACAAGCCGTATAGGAGAAGCAGCATTAGAAAAAAGTTTCAGTAATAAAATAAGTGGATGGGTGTGTCCGGGATACAAGATGGGACGAGTCGTCCAGAGAACTTTTGGGTTCATGTGCTGACCGAAACCAGAACCGCCCAAGCAAGTCTTAAAATATTAAGTGCAGGCAACCCAGATTGACGAAGCAAAGCGCTCACTCACACACACTCCAGTTGCAGTCCCTAAGAAAAAGTGAAGATTGCGAAGATTTTATTTTTGCTAGGTAATACTGGTTTGCCGATTTTCTTTGCAATTTCTTTGGAGATTGCGTTTGACTCCATTTTTATCCAAATCTTTATTGCATAATTCAACTCTTTCTTTGTGCAGAGTTAGTGCAAAAGTCCAATTTGTGCAGAAAATGGGGATTGCTCTAAATACTTAAATAGTTAAATGAAGTTTTTAAGAACAACTTGATAACAGTTTTATGTCTTTACAAAATTTAAATTGTCAGCAAACAATGATTGTTTAATCACTGGCCCCTTTGTCTCCTGCATCCTCAAATGCCCCACATTTCTCAAGGGTCTAGGCCACTTCGGATTACAGTTCTTCTGCATTCCATATTAATTCTTCAAAGATTATGCATTCCTTAAAAGCCATACTTTCTTCTATTGGAATGCAACCATAATTCCTCAAATGGAATGCAGTCCTCACATTCTTCAGCCAGAATGTAATCCAACTTCATTCTGAAATGGTCTGATCTATTTTTGAGATTCCTTAAAAATCGACACTACTTAGAATCGCTAATTTCTCAGCTCCATAAGGAAGGTTTATTAATTAAATTCTCTACATTCCACTCCCTGATCTCTCAATCTAGGGCAAGGTCATTAGTTGAATTCCTTAGTTTGGCTTATTCTATCAATCTAGGGCTTCTAATAAGAAACAGTGATTACAAAAGCCAATCGTTTATTGTCAAAAATAACACATGATGCAATGTTAAAATGTTAATGGATACAATTCAAGTGATTCTAAGGAGCAATTAAACATTCAGGTATCTTCCAACATTTTGCGGGAACATTTCCTAACTATTATGTAAATTTCACGTTTCCACAATCACAATCCTTCGAACCCAGCACGTTGACAACACCTTCTTCTTCCTGTTCCTGGACCAGCCTGGGGGGACCCAATGTGGTTAGTACGGATCAGATACGCCCGACATCCCGGAGGAAAGGCTTAACCCGTGGGGGACCCTACCCTTGGATAGGATGTCCAGGCGCGTCCTTGTCCCCAGGTGCCGCCGTTGGGCCGAGGTATGGTTTGGACAATTCAGGAGGAGGTGTTCTAGGTCCAAATCCTCACTAACACCTTCCGGGCCGCTTGGAGAACTGGATAGTCAAATTCGGAACCGTTGATTGCCTAGGAGTAGGGAATGGCCTTTGCAACGGAGTTGTGACAGAACACAGCGCTCGTTTCGGGTCATGTTTTCTTCGCGTGACAGGTGGCAGGCATGGCAGGTGCGCGTCGTAACTATCTTCGGTGCAATACTGAGCCCAGAGTCTGCGGCATTTTTTCTTTATGTACCGTTTGATGGCAGCCCTGGCAGTAGTTATTTCAATTCCAATCTGATCATGTTCCAGGGCAGTCGCAGACGTGGCCACTCTGTCACTCTTTTCCTGAATTCCAACGTGGCTAGGTACCCAGTGAACGGTGGGCTGCCAAGTTGGGAGATATGACAGAACTTATGCCAGATGGCCGTTTCCAGCTGCGACATCGGTTTCAATGGGCCAGATTCAGTATTCTGGATCAGAGATTTGGAGTCGGTGCAAATTCTGACTTCCGGAAGAGATTGGCCATGGTGTCGGAGACGAACGTAAATCCACTCCAAACCGCTGTTGACAGCAGTTTCTTCAGCGCGCAGACTGGAGCAGATACTTCCGGCAAGGGATTCAATGGTGGTAATGGTGACTCCTTAATTATCCGATATTACGACGCCGGCTACACCCTTCTGATTGGATTCTTCCACAGCGCCATCGGTCCATAGAGTGACGTCAGCACTGAGAAGAGTACTGAGCGAGGCAAGACTGCAGTCTTCAGCTCAGCTGGAATCAGTTCATCTTTCCGTCTTTCAGTCTTTTCATCCTAGCCTATTCCACAGGAGTTCCAGGCAGGATCCCGGTTATTTTCCTTACCGCCTCATTTTGATGACATCCAGGCCGGTTGCACTGGTAGACGGGATAGAAGGGTACCATGTCGAAGCAGCATACTCCATGAGGGATCTGATGTGGGAAATGAAGATCAGACTCAGATCTTCCTTACATGGTTCACAGGTGCGTCCTGCCATTGCGCTGAGAACAGAGATGCGTACAGCTGTCCTGGCCTTAATGGAAGTAACATGCGGGACGAAACACAGCTTCCAGTCAAGGAACGTAGGATTTGGATCGTAAGGTATATCATCGCCATTGATTTTATGCTGTGGTCTGTGGCTTGCCTGACGGTTTTGGGTGGCGAAGATGCAGACCTGGCATTTTCCTGCATTGATTGACAGACCCCATTTTGCCGCCCAGCTACTAATTCTGTGCAGAGCTGTCTGAAGCTTATACATAGCAGAGATGACGTCCGGGTCCGATGCCTCGATGGCCAGGTCATCTGCGCAGATGCATCCCTCCACTCCCTCGGGTAGATCGTTCAAGATGTCGTTGATGCAAATGATGAAGAGAAGTGGAGAGAGCACTGAGCCTTGAGGAATTCCGTGGTGGAAGATCTTCCAATTACTGAGGCTTGCGTTGTAAGAAACCCGGGCAAGTCTGTCTGAATTTGATCCATTTGTCAGGACGCTCCCATTCTGGAAGTTTATTTTGTTTCTGTAGATGTAGATTCTTGTTGGTTTTTTGGTTTGTTTTGACTAGAGTTTTGCAAAGTCTCTTTAGTTATCTTCTCGGAACTAGCTTATGTACCTTTGATACTTTTTACTTAGTTATTTTAATTCCTGGAATACGAATGTAGTACTTTCTGCTAAAACCTCCTGTCTGGAAGCTAACAAGTGTTCTGGTAGTCATCTTTAATGCAAGCATTTGAGTCGATCGGAATTGAATTGCCTGAGTAATTCAAGGAATAGGTACTTTGAACTTTGGATAGTTGGTGTAAGACTGAAAGTTCTTTTCAGGCCAGTTTTCTCAGATTTCGTTGCTGAAATAAGTCACATGTCTATGCAGTAATCGAGTCTATAGTAAGGCTATGCTTTGACGTTAAGGAGTAGCCCTGAGGCGCTCACTTTCATTTCTAATTAAGTTGTGTCTCGTATGCACTACTGCTAATATTAATAATAACTTAATTAATAAATCAGTCATTAGGTTTGGAATCCCAATTTCAGGTCTTACAAATGGCGCTGCGAGTAGGGTAGGGGAAGGTTCTACTCCTACCCTGCCTACGCTCGCAACCTAATTAACTATTTTTTCTGTTCGCTTGTTTTTTGTACTTATTTTTCCGTTTTTCTGCCACGGACTTGGCAGCTGTTTTTATGTATTTTGATTTGCCACGGATTCGGCCCAGGAGTTTCTGCCACGGACTTGGCAGACACTAATTTCGACCTTCGGATTTTAGTTCTCGTTTTGCAGCCAGTTTGGCTAGTTTTCCTTTTTTTCTGCCACGGAATTTTGGCAGTAACATGTTTTGTTTTTGTGTGGTATTTTTTCTTTTTCCTATGCATTTTGCCTTAAATATTCTGGCAAGGGCAAAGTCTAAGCAGTCCAATAATTCGTATATCACGTAATATCTATGTTGGTTGTTTTGTTGTTATGTTAGTTGACTAATTTAACGTTTAATCCCATTTAATATTTATAGGAGAGCCTTTCAGACCATGGCCGACTCAAGCTTTGGGGAAGCTGTTGAAACGGAAAAGGAACGAGGCAAGCCTGCGAACTATCAATGGTCAGTTGATGAACTGCTATCGCAACAGCAGGATGCCCTGAGGCACCTGCAGAAACGATTGGAATTTTTGGAACACTCGACAATGCAAAAATTCGACTGCCTTCAAATCGCTTCAGAGAAAGATGTACCTATTGTTTTGGAACCGTTTGCTGGCCGGTTGGGCGAGGACTTCTCAGAATTTATTGTAATGTTTGAACTTTTGGCCCAAGCCAGCTCCTGGAACGAAGACAAGATGGCCAAGACACTACCTGCCTACTTACGAGAAGGCTCCTTGGAGGCTTCACCAGAGCCTGAGCTCTGAGGAAAAGTGCACTTATGCAGACCTTAAAGGTAAGTTACTGTCACTTTTGAAGACTGATGAATTGAATAAGCTCAGTGGTGCGCAACTGCGGGGAAAGAAGCAACTCGCTGGAGAGACCGTTTGTGACTTTGCCTTAGCTATTCAGAAATTGGTGCGGAATGCCTATCCTACGATTGGATTGGACGCGCAGAAGATACTCATGAAGGATTTCTTTGTCAATAATTTGGTAAGCTGCATACAACAGTTGGTCTTTATTTCTGATCCGGAGACATTCGAAGAAGCAGTGAAACTAGCAAAGCGCCATGAGGCAAATCTACTGGTGACTGGACATCTGGACTCTTTCATGCTTGAAAAAATGGATGGGAGTCCGTATACTTTTTCTTGGAGTGGACATGGAATTAACAGTCTGCAGAGAAAAGCTGACCTTGCTAGTTTTAGCCCTGGACCTAGTGCAGATATGTGCAGAAATTTCGTGCAGCCAAAACAATTGCCGCGGTTCGGGATGCTGACGATACTACCGGAATCAGTCGATCATGGTAAGTTCATTACGCAGCCTAACAATATGCCCCAATCAGCTGGAATAACTTGCCTTAGTAAAGTTTCTGAAAAAGGTGATGCATTGGCCTTTTCAGCGCCTAGGAGCACTGATATGCCTTGCACTCTAAGAACTAGGAGTAACACTGGGATCGCAGTGGCAGAATGGAAACATTCAGCAATGGACAATTGTTTGCATCACAGTTAGGAGAAACTTACATGCTCAGTGCAAGGTTCCCCTGAGGCAATTAGTTGTTCTGAACCCTTTTCAGTTAGCAAAGCGGAAGGAAGCCCAGTGAGCATTTCTGGGGCTGTGCTGACGGATGACTACAGTGTTTCGTGGGATGCTGATAACTTGCATCCATCAAAATGCGATGATCCTTTGAACTCAAGCATGGAGAGCGAAGTAGTACTGCTTGCTGACTGTAATCAACAGGAACAATTTTTGGGAATCGAATTCAACAAAGAAGATGCTCATTGTTTAGTAAGCGGTTGTTGGATAATTGGTAATCATTTCGTTAATACATTCACTCTGCATCAAGTGGAGGTCGCATTTGCGGATGGATCGTGCTCCGAGGACAGTTCCAGATCGAACAGAACAGACGGCCATTGGGAGTCAAGAACTAATCAGGAAGAACGCATTACAGCAGAATTATATGGTTCAGTGCAGTCAGACTCTGAGGTCTCTGCTTGCAGCATCAACGTGGAAAACAATAAAACTTCCGCCATCTGCAGATGTTTAGAGAGTGTGCCTAGTGCAGTGAGCTACTATGATGTGTCTGATTTGTTGCAGCAACATATGGTTGCAGAAGTATTTAAACTTGGTTGTAATGGAGAAGTCCTTTCTGAACAAAAATGCCGAGATGTTAATGGTCTGTTAAAACTGCAGCATCCATTGCTTTGTGGGGCAATGCTCATGTTTGAAGAGAGCCTTTATTTTGATATTACATGTGGATACCGACTCAGGCCGCCACCTGAAACTCCTCCAATTGTCAAGACTGCACGTTGTTCTGATCTTTGGTTTACCTGGATTTGGCTTTCTTTTGTACTGTATCTGGTTGTAGTTTGTTTCCTCAATTTTGTCTTGATTCGCAGCCTGAGCTGTGCACCAACGAAAAAGGTTCTTACACCAAAAACGCCACATTACCTGTTCAAATCACGATCTGTTAAATGTGCCGTGCTATTTTCGCTATTACGACTGTACCTAGTTAATTTAATATTCGTTTATCAGCCAGACTTTGAAGTCTAAAGCTTGCATTGTTGTTATTTATATTATTTGGTTCTTTCAACTGCTTTTGATTATGTATTCATGTTAGTTTATAGTACGTTATCTTGTGTCATGACTGATTTGACATTTGTGCATGTCTTTGATCCTACGATATAGCATTTTATTGTGCTGTGCCTAAGCATCTTCGCTGTTGTTTTGTGCTTGGATACATATCATGTTACGTACTCTTTTACATGTTGCGTATTTATGGCATTTAAATATTGTTAAGTGTATTGTTTAGTTTTCACGATTTTAAATTTAGTGTGTTTGCATCCATCTGTCCTGTTATTTAGTTGAGTAATTTTGTATATATCTGTCTACATGTATTCACCTATCTGTTGAGAAAATTGACTTATTGTTATTTTTGTTTTATATGTTATGTGCGTATGTCTTTATTTTATGTACAGGCTCCTGATTAGCTCATAATTAAACTTAAACTACATATTTGCATCATATTTCAGGTTTTCCACCACTCCAACATAGCGATGATGGCTATCGGTGAATGGAGACCAGTTTCACTTCAGGGCGAAGCTTTAGAGAATGAGTTTTGCCCGCTGACTAAACCGATTCGGACAAACTCATTACTCCCGACGATTTCCAGAGGAATGGTGAGGTCGTACTACCATTGTTAGACGTGGTTGCTGATATCGCCATGGAAGTCGACGCTGGAGCCCTTCCAATCCATCACCAGGTGGTAATCCCGAGGTTCCTATTGACTCAGCCAGCGATGACCATCCCCTGCGGCAACCGAACCGTCGGTGGCTGCCCAGCCGGATGCTTCTGCTGAAAATCTACATATGGCTGCTGAGCAACCGCCAGATGAGGAAATTTTTGCTGCAGGCCAGGAGGATCCAGTCCAACATCTGCCTGAGCAGATCGTTGCCGCTCCTCCTCTGCTGTCGCCAGCACTAGAGTTTGGCATTGTGCCAATTCTACCGTACTTGGCACATCAGCTTGCTCTGGTTGCTGGGCACCACCAGCGGCCTGAGCTGTTGGTAACTCGACCATACGATCGTCAGTACCCGGCCTCCATTCGTCTACGCCGTCGGAAGTGCTCTGAGAAGTCCGTGGCATGATGTTTATTTGTACTTTTCCAGTTACACAGTCCTTCGGTAGAAGTTATTTGATGCTGTTGTATCTCACGTTATCAATGACCACACACTATTGTAAAATCGGATGGAGTTATAATTACTTTGCTTAGATTGACTACCTACACTCTTATGGGCGATCCTATTTCTTATTTTTATGAAATTGCTGCCCTTATTAACGGCTCCACATGATCCTTACCCCTTACTCTGATTAACACCTGGCTATTGTTGAATGATTATATTCACTGGTTTATTTCATCTTCTTGTGTGACTTTAGCCTGTTGAACACTGAACGTAAACATTATAATCGAAGACCTCACCTTTTGGAAACTAAACTGTTTGTTAAGAAAGAACTGAGAGGATAGAACCTGCAAGCAAACTTTCATTAGTTTAATTTTTCCTAGTCATCTTTGTGTTCTGTGGCTGCCTGAGCAGTTGTCTGCAAATGTAATCGCCTGAGAGACCTGTGTCTTTTGTGATTCCTCAGGAGACGATCCCTCTTCCGAAGGGGGGAGGTATGTCAGGACGCTCCCATTCTGGAAGTTTATTTTGTTTCTGCAGATGTAGATTCTTGTTGGTTTCTTTGGTTTGTTTTGACTAGAGTTTTGCAAAGTCTCTTTAGTTCTCTTCTCGGAACTAGCTTATGTATCTTTGATACTTTTTACTTAGTTATTTTAATTCCTGGAATACGAATGTAGTATTTTCTGCTAAAACCTCCTGTCTGGAAGCTAACAAGTGTTCTGGTAGTCATCTTTAATGCAAGCATTTGAGTCAGTCGGAATTGAATTGCCTGAGTAATTCAAGGAATAGGTACTTTGAACTTTGGATAGTTGGTGTAAGACTAAAAGTTCTTTTCAAGCCGGTTTTCTCAGATTTCGTTGCTGAAATAAGTCACATGTCTATGCAGTAATCGAGTCTATAGTAAGGTTATGCTTTGACGTTAAGGAGTAGCCCTGAGGCGCTCACTTTCATTTCTAATTAAGTTGTGTCTCGTATGCACTACTGCTAATATTAATAATAACTTAATTAATAAATCAGTCATTAGGTTTGGAATCCCAACTTCAGGTCTTACACATTTGATACAGCAAACTGGCAGATTGAATTCCAGGAGTTTCTTGATAAGAGCATCCGTGTGTACGGTGACGGAGGAACGTGAGAAATAAATTAGGGCAAGGGCTGTTCTGTTGGCAGGGGGGCTTTTCTGGAAACTGTCTGCGATATCCTGTATTATTCTAACCAGCTTGTCCTCTGTACCTCTGAGTTGTCTGAAGCCTTCCTGGAGAGAGCCGAAAGATACAGAAAAAAGACGATTCAAGGGCAAACTGGAGCTATTCTTCACCACCATTTCCACGATCTTCGCCAGACAGTTGGTTAGGCTCACCGGGCGATAGGCGGAGACTTCGTTCATGGGGTCACCCTTTTTCGGAAATTTTCGGATGCCCCGCTTGAGTTCCTTGATTGCTAGTCTGACTTGCGTTGCCCTGAAATGCCGGCACAGGAGGTGAGGATTCGCATCGTCTGTGCAGTTGCACTAAGCCCATGGATCCGCATGTTTACGGATTCTGAAAACTTTGGCTTCTCTGGTTGGTTTCACATAGCTGATGCGGGCATACTCCGAGAAGAAGGCGTCGGCTTTCTGGAAGTCAGTGACCAACTCTCGGCTATCGCGTCGGATTGCTGACCTCTTCATCGGGGTGCGGTGTCTGTCTATGGCATGTATGATCTTCCAGGCCTTTCCAGGGCCGGTTCTGACAGTCATAATAGCTAATAGCTATGCCATGCCTCAGTTTTCAGTCTCTGGATTAGCGTTCTTGCTTCCCTCTTTGTTTCGATCCTAGTACCGGCGGAATGCCAGCCGGCATTTTCTGATTGCATCATCCGCTTCCGCTGACCACCACCGTACAGACTTTTTCAGGCGACCCCTTTGGGTGGATTTCGCCGCTGACTTGAGGGCTGCCTCTTGTTTGACTTTGGCTGCACGGTGGGCTCCGACTTCCTCTGGGCTGCGGCAGTGTTATAGGCGGAAGTGTATCAGTTGGCTGTAGGTGGCCCAGTCGGCCTTCTGGAAGGCCTAGCGCGCCTTGCGTGCCCGTGGAAGCAGGACTCGTAGGAAGAGGTTCTGCTCTCATGAGAGGTCACTGCTGGTATGGTGAGAGGTTGACAACATCATCAACAACAGCACGCATTGTTGGAAAAGCATCACTGCTATGTTGGTGTAATTTCTCCAGCCTTTTCTTCCAACTTTCGATAGAGATGGATCGTACTTAGACAATAATTTTAAAAGTCCCTACTGTCCAGATTTGAAAAGAGCTTCGCGAAATAAAGCAGCAGCATACGGTCCAGACTTTCTGAACTGGAATACACAGAGCCGAAATCCAATAATTCAAACCAGTCTCGCAAGTAAAACTGGTCTGCAATAAAAATATGTAGTTTGAAAACAGTCATCCAGCCATCGTGAACTGTGTATCTGTGAAAGCTTTGTGTGTTTCTCACTGCCTAGATAGCTTTCTAAATGAAACTAGTTTTAATCCGTTTAAACTCACACAGCATTTCTGTAACAGTTGTCCTTAATAGTATGAAGTTTGATAGTCAAATCAGATTTCTGAAACTGTCTGTCCAAGCTTCAAACCTGCTTGTCTTCTTCTAGCGCTTTGAAAGAACAAAACACTTTCAGGAAAATTTATACATTTAGAAATGTTGCATATAACTTGACTTAATGTAACGTTTATTCTTGTTCTACAGTCGTTTTAAATGAAAGTTTATAACTCGCAACTTTTAAGCACTGGAGGTGTGAAAAATGTTCAAACTATTTCGCCAAACTGGCAATAACGTTTGTAAGTGATGTTTCAAAAAAGGTTTTTGTGCATATAAATTCCACCGTTTGTATAAAAAACTGCAAAGTTCGATAGTTGATTGTAAATGGAACGAATATTCCAGACGTATATTAAATCACTACAGTGAAGCAAGTTTTAATTTGTGTCCTTATGGTTGCAATTATATTTTAACAGCCTTCTTTCTTTCAGACGGTTACAGAAAAGTCTGAATAAAAAGGAAGTTTGTCTAAAGCATGTAAAAATTATCTCTCATAAAACAAATGCTGTCAATGATAGAATTGTGATGACGATAGTATTTAACAAGCAAGAGCTTTGTGCAAAAAGATCCAGTTTTGACGATATTTACCGTAAATACATTGTCCTGCTGCGAGCAAAGCATTATTTTGTCATGTGTGCAATCATCTATGCAGCCGTTAGCCCCTGGCCGAAAGGTATGGTACGATAACGCGAAGTTCAATCAACGACATTTCATTGCAGAACAGTGAAAAGTTTAGGTGCACGGCGAAAACACCGACGTCATCACATTCCCTTACATTGTAAAATTCACCGCTGATAACTGTTCCACTATTATATTGGAGAACTCCTCCAGAACTTTTATAAATAGTATTTAATGCTCTATTGTCTGCGAACGATGTTCAGTTGACGTAAACATATTCAAAATTCAGGTTGCATTTTTGAATTATTCAATAAATTATCATTTTAATTATCATGGTCAGAATTCAACACTCGTGAAATTACAAAATATTGTCTGGCTTGTCTGTTATGAACCACAAATACGAAAATGAACAAATATCTATAGCTTTCAATTTATTACTGAACTGCGGTCGATCCGACTTAATGAAGATCTCTAGTGTTGTTAAATGGAACAGTGCAAGAAAGGGCAAACACTGATCAAGCGGCCTAGAAGCAAAACTGGTTTTGAGAACGTTTAATCTTAAGTTCAAATGGAGCAAAGCTTGTTTATTCAACAGAAAAAATTAACACACGGGTTTTATGCTCTACTATATAGATTACTGTGTAAGTGTGTACAAAATATACTCTGAAACTGATTATAGTAGACCTGTTGCACCGAGGCGCAGCAGGCAAAAGAAGTCATCTTTTGCGTTCCAAAATTGTACGTCATACAACAACTCACAACATTCCAACAAATTGTATTGGAATTCAAGAACTTGATAAGATTGCATTGGAAGCGACTACTTTGATTTTTCATTATAGCAAGTTTCATCCTGTAGTCCATCATTTCAAGATTAAAACACCTTGTCATCAACCAATCAGCTAAGGACAGTTCATTATGTCATTAGTCAAACCTGCTGAGAATGGGATTCCAGAGAAAGTTATAAAAAATTATCTGACAGCCTAGATTTCAAAAACCCTCTCAGATGCTCAAGTATTGGTGGTGTTGACACAAAACCCTCCGGTCTCAGCATTGTGAATTATGGCTAATGTTGTAGGAGGATTTATTGAAATTAGACAACGTCAACCTAAATCCCTGAAAAACTTTCATATTGTTGTTGCTATATTATATATGCTTTACTTATCATGTTCCATTGTTGAAGTATGCCTGCATTCTATTAATTGTGAAATAAAAACTCCACGCCGATACATTTTCGTCCACAGTTATAGAATTATTGCCTGATGGGCAGGTTGGTATCAACCAACAAAACATAAGAATGATATATCCACTTAAGTGATCCCGACACATTCAGCAATTCTTATGGGAATGTTTCTAGAGCACCCCTAATTGCGTAGTCGGAGATAACGGTGACTTGTTGTGTCCTTTTATTGCCGAAATATTTAATTTTAAGTTGTGCATGGTGGATAAAAATCAAATAAGCTTTGGTTGAGTTTGGCCTTTGCATCTTGCGAGGGAATATCTTTTAAGAATGTGTGAAGTGTAAAAAAACTTAAAACAGTGATAGCGACCGCAGTTGGTTTATTTACACGTTTGACGACTTGCGTTGTGGTTCATCATGTCTCCCCTGTGCACTCATTGCAGCGAAACATTTCAAACCCAAATGGAAGGAGACGTGATATCAGAAAAATTTACAGTAATACGTTGGCACGAACTTGTTGTGGCGAAATACTTAAGACCTTAAGACTTTGAAAAACCATAAGACTGAATTGCATGAAGGGCTTTAGGACTGTTGAGCAATTCTATCAGGCAGAAGATGCAAAATATTTCTGTGACTGGAATAAGTACGGGTAGATTATTAAGACTTGCTCTCATTCTCAAGCAAAACGTCTTGGACAATGTGTATCTGGCTATATTGAATCGAATAAAATAGCAGAGTCGATTATCGATCCAGGAGTAGGAGAAAAAATTCGACAGGACTTGAAGAGTTGATTGTCAAAACTAGTGATGATTTAATTGCTGAAGCAACAAAATTTGATTAATTCTAGGTTACTGGTATTGATATAAGTAAGCCTTCACTTAATGATTCTACATTCGTGAAGAAATAACAACAGAAAAGTAATAAATATTTGGTTGCACAGTCCGTTCAATAGGAAACGTCATTTGTTTGGGAACAATGTTACCACATACGACAATTTAGGAAGTTCTCCTCTCGTGACGGTGCAAAAGGTTTTGCTGTGTTTTAAGATGGAATGAAAACAAAGAGAATAAGCAACCAATAAAATTATTGTTTTAATTTATTATTGTCGTAAACATATCTTTTAGTTAATAAAACGAATTCTTAGTTGTGTTGTTGTTGTTGTTGTTGTTGTTGTTGTTGTTGTTGTTGTTGTTGTTGTTGTTGTTGTTGTTGTTGTTGTTGTTGTTGATGGCTATCGATAAGGTTATGGCAACACCCTTTCTGAAGTTCCATCTGGCCCGAAATAGGGATTGCGGTCTTGAACATCCATTCACGTGTATTGTCACTGGTCCTACAAAAGCTGGCAGAACATAGTTTGTGCATAAGTGTAGTGAATGGCAGTCTGCTTATGATGACTTGTCATTCGTGGATTTATTCAAGGACTACCTGACCTACGTATACTAAGAAATGAAAAGGAAATGCCCAAACTAAAGTCTGACCAAGAAAGCATGGAACCGAAGTGTAAGCTCTAGTCCTGAGTAAATCATAAAGTTTGAAGTTAGTCTATATAAAGTATATAATTTTAAAAACCTCTGGAGGAGGAGAATCTTGTAAAATCATCATATCCGCTCCATATCCATACCGGATACCAAATCGATAAAAACGCTTCAGATTCGGAAAGAAAGTGCTAATTCATACTCTATTATATTGATCATTGGCACAAGACATTTCCGCCGATAACCGGATCACATCTGGTTCACGTCCACGTGACCGGATGTCAAGGTTACAAAATCTGTCTATAGAATATTGACTAACTTGAAAGGTTAACAAAGGACAGGCGACAGAGCACAGTTCGGTTCCCAGATTTTTTGGTCAGACTTTAGTTATTCTAGATGACTTAATGGAAGAGGTTAGCAAAGATGCAAAGTTCATCGAACTATTCACACACGGATGCCACCGCCAGTTTTATCCATATCACTCAGAACATCATCTGTGACAAGAGAAGTATAGATTCTCAGCACATAGTCTTGTTCAAAAATCCTGCTGACAAATTAACGCCTATGAATCCTGCGAAACAAATGTTTCTTGGACAAATTGATGGCTTTATGAAAGCATTCAATCACGCTACTGCGCAAGCGCATGGTCGATTGCTTATTGATTTGGACCAGAAGACTCCTGAAGATTTCAGACTGCGATCTACTATTTTTCCGAACCAACCAGACAGTGTATACAAGTTGAAAAAATCATAAAAGCAATTGTTTCAGAAATAAATATTCTCAACTACTATCTCATGATGACCGAACGGTTCGAAAGAAATGTTGATTATCGTATCTTAAAGTACTTTGTAAATGCAATCCTAAGCAACGACGTGCACTAATTGAAAATGGTAATCAGGAGTTAATAACAACAATTTGTTATTGTGTTGAAGACACTCTGTCTGGAAATGGTCATCTTCCTAAATAGGAGATAGAGAAGCTAAAGCGACATAATAAGTTATTAAGGGAACGGCATAACAAACAGAAGATCCTTCATTGGAAAAAAAGAGAAGTCCAGAAAGGAGGATTCTTACCTACATTGCTGGCTCCTCTTAGGTTTAGTTAGTGTGCTTGTGAAAGATTAGATTCTACAACGATAATGGAATATACTATTCTTGTTAGACCAGATTATTTCGAACAATATAAGAAAGAAGCGGAGGACGATATACATAAAACAATATAAACATTTTACTAAAACCAGAAGCTATTCATACTTGAACGTTCTTCAACAATTTATGAATGCTTATAATGTCACAATTCATTACAGTATTGGATGACTCCAACAGAAGCATCATAGCCATAGCCATGATGTGTACCATAAGCTTTACAGCCAGCTTCATCCTAAACGTGGATTGGAAGTCGGTGACGTGCTAAGGCTCAGTAAGCTAAAGCACTGTTTGATAAAAGTATTTACCAAATTGGTCGGCAGAACTCTTTAAAATCAGTAAAATTTCTGCCAAGCGTACACCTGCAATGTCAAAACTGACAGATTTTCAGAAAGAAGAAGTACAATGTAGTGCTCGGAACGGTTCCACTGGAACCGGTAGAACCGGAACCGGAACCGGAACCAGAACCGGAAGGATTTTTAGAACCGGAACCGGAACCGGAACTGGTAGCATTTGGAACCGGACCGGTTCCAGTGTAATTTGTTTCAGATGTTTTGAAAAATGTATCCAAAAATTAAGTTTTCGCCTGCAAATTTTCAAAATTTCTCTAGCTTTTAAATAACACTTTCAGTCTGGAAATTCTGAAAATTTTTCTAGCTTTTGAATGTAGTCTTTTGAAAGTTTTCCGAAACCTATTTTGTAGCATTATTTTTTAACAAGTAAGAGTTATAACTTTTTCTTGCATGTTGGTAAGATATGCAATTACTTTTGAGCTGATGATTCCTTTTTGGAGTAACCAACTTTGAAGCACTACTAGTAATAAAATGCACAAGAGACAGACCTTGCTCCAAGTAACAATTACTTGGAGCAAGGTCTGTCTCTTGTGCATTTTATTGTGCACATGCACACTTTTTTCCAAGCTGCACACTTGAATTTAATAATGCACACTTAAATGCACAGTCAAATTATACTTCCGCTAACCACAAAGTGCCCTAAAAAAATTCGAAAGTGCTTCAAATTTTAAAAAAAGCTCTAGCTTTTAGCTGGGGGCTGCCGCCCCCAGACCCCCGCATCTTCTTACTATTTTTCGATCAGAGCAACGTCGCAAAGACCTTACTTCTGTTCTATTCTTTCTTGTTTACAAAAGCCACTAATTAATTATTGAAATATTTTGGCTTTGGGTTGTATTTATATACTTATATATGTCCCTTCATTGGCAGAAATAAACGACTGGATTAAGCCAATTTCTCTTAAAGTATTTCTTCACATTTTTTTTCTTTACAACGGTTCGACGAGTACAATGCTAGCTCTCTTACTACCGTTTGTTAATGTGTTAAAACGACAAGAAATTGTTCAGAAAAATTTTTTAAAATGCAACATTTTTCCAAAATTTTTTCCAATAAAAACATTTTTTCCAAAACGCACCCTATTTTTTAATATGCACAAAAAATGCACAAATATCCGATATCTATCAAAAACAAACCCTGACTTGGAGTTAAGAAACCATCTTTATATCAAAATATAGCCTAAGATTTCTTTTTCTAATAGATATATACCTGGAACCTAACTTTGGTTTTCTAGAGTTTTCACTGAATATTAAAATGGGTGCATACAGATTTTCGCAATTTTCTCTTAGTAGACAGTCGTTGACAAACAAACATATGAATTCTTTACTGTTTCCAAATTTTTACATTTTTCCACTTCTTATAGCTACAATGTACCGCCAAATGTCAAGAAATAGGATTCCAGTGTATATGTCTTGCTGTATCAATGCAAAAAAGAAACATGACTAGTTTTTGAGCAAGCAAGATAGAGGATTGCGAACAATTAACAAATTCTTGGTCAATTGTCAAGCAAAATAATCAGAGGAGAGGACCAGCTAATTAGTGGCAGTGAGATGCTGTGAATGCGTAAATCCTATACTTAGTGACAGTTGAACAAACTATTACCATGGGACACAGGAAACGAGTTTAGGATTGAAATTTTTACATATTCATTATACTTTTAAGACATTTTAACACTATTAAAACTGGCATAAAAATTAATTACTATTTTACATGTAAATTAATAACGTTGAGCATATAACAACGTTGGCTCATAAGGTTTTGGTCCAATTTATATAAAAAACTAAAAAAAATGAATTATAAGCCTTTTTACAAAAATCTCAATTGGAACCGGAACCGGAAGCTAGAAGCGGAACCGGAACCGGTGCTCTGGAACCGGAACCGGAACCGGTTTCAAAAGTCGGAACCGGTCCGAGCACTAGTACAATGTAGATTGTACGAACCTGAGCTACAAGTCGTCACTGAACCTGACGCTTACTGGATTGATAAAATCATAAGAAGCCGTAAACGTAGAGAAAAACGAGAATATTTTGTTAAGTGGCTTGGCTATCCTGAAAAATTTAATAGCTAGATAAGCGAAAATGACGAATTTCTACCTGCAACTACCTAGTAACACAGACGGCTACACAACAAATAAGGTAAGTTACTTCAGAGTAACACTACCGCATCGTATTGATATTGACGGTGAATGTGAGGTTGCTCAGGTTGAATTGAAGTATCCTGTTACGTGGCGAAATTTTCAACACGATAAGGATTCCATTATTTATGTTGGATTTAATAATAGAATGTGGACTCTGAAAACTCTTCTAGTGCGACATTATAAAAGAATCGATGACTTGTGCGACGCAAATAGCTATGCACTAACATTATGGGTCTGGAGAACCAGGAAACATTAAAGTTAAATTTGATCACTATAATCATAAAATCGACATCGTGTCCAGAGAAAAAAATGCAGCGATGACTGTAAATGCTCTTAAATTAAGTAAGCGTATTGCATACGTTCTTGGTTTCAGAGACAACAATATCTTTCCACAAATTCTATGGCTATAAGTGATTCCTTAACTGATCCTGGAAGGAGAGAGTCAAGCGTGGTTTGCACGGAAGAACGTGATATAAAGGCTGGATTCCATGTTTCTATTCTTCAAGTGCCTAGACATATTGCAAAAATTTGGTCAGAGTGACGCTTTTGTGCAATTGTGCAATGTGCAATTTTGTGCACTGTCTGTTTATCTGTTTGTTAGTCTTGACAAAGTTGAGAAGAGAAAAACCTTCAGATTGCGCCTTCATTTTAGCTAATTTTTCTAAATCGAAGAACCGTGAATTGTGTGCTATTTGCTATTTGCACCACTTTTTTTAAATCATTTTCGTCTTTAACAAGGTGAAGGAAATCTAAATAATAATTATATCAGACAATGTTTTGTATTAACTGCCTTTTCGAATTTCAGAACAATTACAGCAAGTTTCACCGTGATAACTGCGGTGGCGATTAATTTTTATTTGCTTAAGTTTAATTGCAGTTTAAAGCGTGTAAGTATAAGTTGAAAAAAGTGTTGAAATGTAAGTATAAGTGTAAAGGAAGCAGGTATAGGAAAGATTGATAAGCCTGTAACGCGAGTTCAGCTGATGGCCCTGTGGTGTAGCGGTAGCTTGTCTGTTTCCGGAGTAGAAGGGCCGTGGTTCGATCCCCGGCTGGGCCAATTCTTTAACTTTCAATGGTGAGCGAAAAGTTAAACCTCCCTCTTGCCTTCTCTCTTCTAGGTCCTGGTTTCGTGGGTACAAAGGTACTTGACGCCTCCAGTTCGGGCCTGTTCACGACTTCACAGAAATAAACAGATAACAGACTAAAATAAACAGTTGAACTATGGTTGTGTCAACAAGCAAGTTGATTAGAGTCATATCATTCATGACAAAAGAAATTTCCTAATTGTCATTTTAGACAAAGTGTCTAAAATGACTAGACACTTCTAGAAGTGTCTAACTTCGCTATCTGTCTACCACATAAATACAACTGGTAGGTATGGCTTATTTCATTGATCGAGAGTTCACAAATCACACTATGTACCTGTGTTGAAGAAAAAGATTGACTCTGTGGAAATTAATACAAACGACGATTCTGGAAAGCTGATTCAATTCGACTTCGGTAAAACTAATACGCATGAGGAGTAACTACTATCCAGAATCGATTAAAACCTGTGAAAGTGCACCACTTCAAACAGGAGGTGCTCTTCCAATATTTCATATCAAAGATGGGAAGGGATTGATAGCTTTTTCACAGGCCTATTTCGTGCAATCTGACCGCATGGTAAGCAAGCGGTTGGAACAATTTTAAGCAAGTTTGGTGAAGAACTGCAGCAGGAAGGAGAAGGCAGCAGACAAAAACCAGCAAGAAAAGACATAAGAAGGTTGAAGAAACGACAAAAAATTACCAATTCTGACGTGTTTAACCATGACTAAGCAAGTTGATGCTAACTCGTTTCCTGGGTTTAAGAGCGAACTAGACCTATTTTCCCTTCAACCGACATACGTTGCTGTTGGGCAACATATTGGGCGCAAATCCTAACGCAGGTAGTGGACATTATCGAATCCATGTTCCCAAAGATTCCTTCGTGTTTGATTCAAACAAAAATTACTATTATTACTGATTACTTGCTAAGCCTAAGCAATCCAACGGAACTGTGGGAGATGACTAACTTGAAGTAACGGAACTGTGGATAATGACAAAGTTGAAGCATTGCCTATCAATTTTATTGGTTCTCGGTTTATCGAAAGAGTGATTGTTAAGCTGAGTGATAAAAAGATTGAAAATAGCTTAGCTTTGTATGCTCATAAGTCATATCTTGAAGCACTACTAAACTATGGTTGGGATGCAAAACCTAGTAATCAACAACTGACAATGTTTTATCAAGATGCAGCGGGCTCCTTTGATAAGTTGGCAAACAAATCGATGCTATAGAGATTAAAACATCTTCTTACAAATAAAGGTGTTGAACTACTAACTCCTCTTAACTGTGACTTATTTAAACAAGATAGGTACATGCCGCGTGATACTGAAATGTCGATTGAATTGCATCGAAATGCTGACAGATTTGCACTGGTGAGTAACGATACCAAATACAAAGTGAAAGTTGAAGATTTAAAGTGGTACGTCTGGAAGATGAAGCCACAGGTATCGCTTAGCTTAGCAATTAAGAATGTTCTTCACAGCAAAGTTGCCGCGAAATATCCAGTCAGACGAATTAAAATGGTAACTCGACACATTGTGCCTCAATCTCAAACTGTGGTTGAAGATTCCATCTTTTCTGGACAACTCCCAAAAGATTCAGAAGCATTTAATGGAGCATGCAAAAAGAATCTATTCAAGTTTGAAACATGTAAAATAACGGAGTTATCATTGAAATGTGGTGATGACTACATACCAAGACAGCCAATGAAGATGACATGGGATGATTTTAAATACTCCATTTCATACATGTATTTGTATGAAGGATGCAACATGGCTAACAGTGACATTGGACTAAATATTTATTACGAAGAGTAAGGTAATGGATTTACGGTGTTCATATTTGATTCAAATGCTGACAATGTAGATGGATGTACAAAGGAATTGATTACAGAAGGAGATTTTTCTCTCTATATGCAATTAAAGGAACCGTTTAGTCACCATTCTCAAGCTGTGGAGGCTATTATTTATGTGGAATTTGATAATCTGATTTCAATCAATCACAATCGAACTCCGTTTTATGATTATTCTGCGTGACTGTTCTTACAAACAATCAATAATGAATCAATTACTAGCAGAATCACTACAATTTTTTGATTGGTTTATCATGTCTTGGGTTGGCAAATGGCATAACTTATGTCGCTGATGAAATTAAAATTGTTACTTCCGATGATGGTGGTGCTTTCACGGACAAGAAGGTGCAGCTTGGAAATAAAAGCATTGTCATATAGAATCATGATCACATATATAAAGACTAGCAGACTGCAGTTTACACCTTTGTGAGATTAACAATCGAACTATGGAAAAACCTGGGTGTGCATACCTGGACGGGATCAGTGTTGGCAATACTGCAACGATGAAAACATCAAGATGGTGTATTTACATGAAAAAATAAACAACTTGAAGATTATCAAGAATATTCATATGAATCTAGTACTGGAAGAATATTACGAATAGCTCCGAGATCGAGGAAAGTGTCACCAAAAATTCTGTGTAAGTAAAACCTTTCTAGGTATTTACACAAGTGATGAACTGCCTGATGTAAGAACACGACCTGCTTGCTTTGTTAGCCCGGACTTTTCCGGCTATTCAGGGCAACGCTGGATTGCGATGTATTTTGATAAGAATCTGGAATATTTTGACAGCTACGGATTGGATCCAATTGAAGAATCCTAATGTTAAAAATAATTTTTGCCTGCAAGACTTGATACTAATGTATGCATAGAATATTGCATTTCCTTTTTTAATTAAAAGGTCTTGTGTTTGGAGATTTGATGAAATCATAAAGTATTTAAGAAAATGACCGGACAACAACGATTCCATTGTTCGTCATTTTGTTGACGAGCTACGTGTAACCATCGTCTATAGCTAGTTGCTGTAGATCACGATGCAGATAGTTAATGTTGTGCTTCACAGAAAGTTTGACTCTCAATTATGTGAATATACTACCAAACGTCATATATGATCCTTATAGATTCAGCGGTGCTGTCATTGCACTGTCATCCGCCATGTAGATTTCTGGTGTTCTCGTCAGGAAGTTTTGTCTGCCTTGGAGCTAAAGATATAAATGAAGGTAATAACGGTGCGCAACAGATGTCTTCACAGTTACGTTTGGAGATACAAAACATTTCAACAAAAATATAGTACTGCCCCATAACATTGGTGACAAGGTCGACTTGTGCTCACTCTGCGAATATTAGAGAACGAATCACGCTTCCGTCAGTTGGGAATCTGAACTTTTCAGTGGAATGATATGGAAGCAACAGGGTGGTACTGCCGAAGTTTCTCACACATGAAAGTGTTTCGTCACAGGAATCTCCGAAGAACATAAACTGCTTGATATTGGTCAAGATATGATAAACCTTTGTAGTATGTTTATGCAATAATAAATAAACAACAAGTGTTTTATAGTACTGGAACAGGTAGGATATGACAGCGGTAGCAGCGATGCTGTCGTTAAGGATTGACCGAACTCAGCTTACTCTGCTTTAGAATACCAGAGAAGCTTCTATTTTGTGGAGCAACTGCGTTTTGAGCTATAAATAGATCCTACTGTTAGAAATAGTCCTAAATCTGTAGTTACGAACTACAAAGAATCTGTGCTAATATTACTGAATTAAATTGAGTCTTTTTGGAGTTGAGAACTGTAGTGGATTAGCTATCATTAAGAAATCTCGAGAATGTATACGGGTTTAGACAATTTCGGAATGTATTAGAACTGCATTACATTTGAGGAATTAGGACTGAATTCCGTTTAAGGAATGTATGGTGTTTTGGAATGTAAAAAACTGCATTCCTATTGAGAAATTAGAGTTGCATTCGAGGAATGTGTGGCATTTGTGGAATGCAGTAGAACTGCATTCCTTATGTGGCCTAGACCCGCCATATGTCTACCAGTCCCGGCCACCTAGTGGATGCGTTTTAGATTTGGATCGCAAAGGAGCATGGCAGTGAGGAAATGAGTAACATGTGCATTGACAAAATGCTTCTCGTCATTGACAATTATGATATGAGTACCGTCAATGCATCCTACAATACATAAGGAATTCCGCCCTTTTCCCTAAATACCGCTATAATTTGCAGAAGTTCGTTTGGAGATTCGGTCCACCGTACCACGTCATGGAAAATATTTCATTGACCGTTTAAGCGTTGAAGGGTGCGGCTGACTGTTGATTTGTCAACCCCGTGGGCACCCCCAGCCAACCGAGAGTTGCCACCAGTAGCTGAAAAGGGAAGTTTCAACTTGATTTGCTGCTCGGCAGACAAAGCGAAATTTCTGTTGGTAGGATGAGCAATGATCGGCCAAGACGGTTGCAGAGATCATCGATAGTTTGATGACTTATTAGCAGTATCAGCAGTATTTCTTCCAGTATTAGGATGACCTTCAAATTTAAAGTTAATAGTAGGATAAAAAGTTCTAGCTCTTCGGGCCGGATTAAAGCTTCTGTAAACCTTTCCTGGTCGGAGTCGGAATCGGAGAAGATTGAGAATGCGTCTGTCAAAAGATACTGATCCCCATTGCTGGCTGACCTTTTGAGGAAACTTTTCAGAAAATTTCACATAATTCCTATCATACTCTAATCTACAACGAAAAATCATGAATTTAGCTCAAAGAAATTACTTATTTTCGGTAAGAGTTAGAGTATAGAGTACAGTTAGAGTAACAGTTAGAAGAAACAAGGGAAAGGGGGAGGAGAGACACACAAAGGGGGAGGGGAGACACACAACCGGGTTTCACAACATAGTCACAAAATTGACTTCACAAAGTTCACAAAATAGTTTCTGATGACTACAGGCTGCTGCGGGATTTTTGGAATCTACAACGAAAAATCAGGAGTTTAGCTCGATGAATTTCACTTAGCTTCGGATTTTTGGAATCTACAACGAAAATCAGGAATCTAGCTTGACGAATTTAACTGAATTTCCGAGATTGGAGATTAGCAACGTTGCATTTTCGGAATGTCAAAAATCGTGAATGCCAGCCAGCAATGGTGATCAGAATCTCTTGACAGACGCAAAAGCAAGGAAGAATTTACTGATGTACTAAAATTAACAAAGAGTCTGCAAACGGTTGAAAACTGAAACTTACAAATGTAACTACTAATTGCTAATTATTCAAATGACAATTTAGAAAACGAAAACTGTTTTAGAAATTATATGAAATTTAGGACGTTAAGCTGTAAAGGTAAGACAACTAATAGATTAGTTCTAGAATTGAAAACTATAGGAAATCTCTCAAAATAAACTATTGCTGAAACGGTTTTATCAGTGGACTCCTGAAAAAATTGTTCAATAAGCAGTAGAAAGTTGCAGGCACCACTACAATTTATGCAACAACTACTATTCAAATTGAAATCGCTACTGAAGCACGACTGAAATAAACTTCAGTAGTCAATCAGTAGTACCTGCTTTTATACAACGAGAACTACTACATAGTTGTTAGACTATTGAACCATTATTGAACACTCAGTAGTATTTTATACAACAGGGAGGACTACAAGAATTCTACCAGGACTAGCGGTTGAATATGATGCAATCATTTAAGTCACCCATAGACGGATTTAACATGCGTTGGAGAGTTGGGATAATCGCAGATAGTCCCCGCCACGTTTTAGGAGCGATAACCCAATAGTTTCACCACGGCAGTGTTGCGTCTGTCAACATATCGCATTGCTGAATATATTGCACGGCTGAAATCTCCCAGCCATGGGCATACTACCTTCCATCCCTGCACTGGAGTCGCCGTTTATGAGACATTTCCGAACATCATCGACTTCATATTGTTTAGACTATTATCTCATCATGAATTTATCTGATCTGAACGCTTTGCTCAATTTGCTCCTTCTTGACAGTGTCCTTTTATTGACGCTTCTATTACTATTGAAAATTTGGCTATCCTCGATGAAACCATTCCTCTGACAGTGACGTTTACTGTCTATATTATTTCTATTTCCATGCTTTTCTGGCGTTGGAAGTCAATTGACGATTTGATCCTTTGATCCCACCTATTTGATCGAGACATCAAATGATATCGATGTTTGATGAAGAAAATTGATGCAGCCTGTATAAAATTTGAGGAATGACTCTCCTCTTGAAATGAAGTATTGGAGATTTTGGAAAACGATAACTTGTTTCATTCTACTCATTTAAGCTACATTCTGATATAAAGATAGCTTTTTCTAATTGTTGAGTATGCATCACTTTAAGCTTACAGGGGCAATTTAGCATTTTGCGCAGGGGATATCACATGCACATGATAGCAGTTGTGTGCAATTGCATGCAGCACTGTGTAAAAATACTCCATGTTCAACCCATGAGCCAATTGATGACAAACCGTTATCCATTGTTGTCAATGCACGAAGTCCATGACATATGGAATAACTATGCATAAGAAGCAAAGTTAACATGTATCAAGTACTACCTTTGTACTACCGTAACAGTACCTTCGCACTTATGAGACATTCCAATGAAGCCGACGCTCAGGGCTAGTGCTGTCAATATCATCTACAACAAAAAGCTTCCTTAAAAACAACAAGGCGTGAACACAATTAAGATTTGAGATCTCCTAATACTTGACAAGGCAGTGAAATGCACTAGCATCGTTATTCCATATTGTTCATGATGTTGCTAAACGATTACTTGTGCTTAAATGTCTCACCAGATCTATTCATCCTATTAGGTTTAGTTTATCCAGTTGTAATTGTTAACTAAACTTGGTAGTGTTCGAACACTAAATCTGGGTACAATTCTTTCGAAGATTTATGTTTAACACAATGTTCAACACATTTCTTGTAGCATGTCTTTTTTAGATTGTGGATGCCATGTCTAAAGTTTCATTAAAATTGAAGAGAAGTAATATCAAATTATTCTGTCACTCTAGGTAGATTAATTAAAGTTCAGCTAAATTAAAATTTATGTCCGTGACCTTTGGCAGCAGGGGGCTCAAGCTACATTTTCATTGCAACATTTCAAATTGTCCTCCTCGGTATAACCAACACCACCACCTAAAGGATACCACCACCTTACAGGCGGTGACTCCTTTTGGACACATACTGTTGGTTTTCGGCGTAAATCAGGATGATATTTTACGAAACTTTCTAAAATCAGTTCGTTTAGCGTCCAAACGCATCCGCGCAATCCCGCTTGAAAACCTCGAGGTTTCCGTTTAGGTGGAATTATGAAAACTCAAAAAACTAAGCAAACTAAAGATTTGCTGGTTCGGTTCAGAGTGTGTTCATATCTGATTTACTCTCACTTCTTACCCCGAGTACTCATTTCAGTATCGCGAGTTTCTTTTAAATGAAAAATGCAAGGAAACAAACACGAAACACGACACTTCAAAAATCAAAATATTTTAGGCAGAAATATAGAAGGGCAAGCACAAATAAGTTAAACAACAAGATAGCAAGACAAACCTTTCAAGTTATCGACCCCAAACTAAACAAAGGGTGATATCAGAACTAGGCGGGGAATAAAAGAAAGCCAATTGGCGCCAACATTCAACCAAACTCAATGACTCCCCGCAATAAGACTGATCAGTTACGCGCTCGAATTTGAAGGAATGAAGTATTAGCTATGTCCAGCCTTGGACATTACAGAAAAGTATAATTTAGTTTAATTATTCTTAAAGTTAACACTCACTTTTGAGTAATTTTGAATACAATCAAGGAAATATCCCACACAAGGCGGTTTTTGCCAATTTCTGAAAATGTGACAGCAACTGCATAGCTGTGACTATATCCATTCAAAAAACTTCATTGAACTCTATAATTTTGCTTCTGGAAGCAAATATCTAGCATTTCCCTGTCGTGAGATATAACCAGATTTTCGATTTTGGTATCGAAAATCTGTTTCTTCAGAAATAAAACAATCCACTATTTCTTGAGCTATGAAAGCGGTAAAATCAAACAAAGGGTGTCGATTTGAAGATCTCACAGAGGCAAATTATTTTCCTCTAACATTTTCGCCTCTAAGTGTGGACCAATGTTGCTGAGTCATTGTAGTCACAGAGACAGAAGGAAAAGTTTGAATCATTCTAAGAATCAATTAATACTTTCATCCTCTACAGTTGTTCAATTTGAGTAAATCAATTGCTTAACTGCATTCGTTGCTCATAAGCCTATCTGCACCTAACAATCTCTAAATTTGGTCGCTACTGCTGGTACCATTTCAAATTCGGGAAAACGGCGAAAAATTATACCCCTCCTTGTACTTTTCTCCAGGTAAACTCCAACCTCCCGTCGCCGCAGCAGGGTCGGGGTAAATTACCCCCTCGATTGATGCACGCGCCCTTCGCCGCGGCCTTCGGGCACATAGGTTGGTAATGAAATTGAGTTGAAAGGCTGAACTCCCCACAAATTAGATCGAAGCAGGCACAAAATTCGCTAACACACTGCTTGTGTTTAAGAGCCATAAAACCACATAAACGTGTGAGCGTAGCCCCGTTTAAACTACGTACTGATTTGCGGGGGAATCACTAGGTTCTGATTTACGCAGTGGGGATTCGTTAGCGAGCAGAGCATAGTTTTTGATCTGATAACATAGAGTGTGCCTAGTGGCCTAGTGGCACACTCTTCTATTGTGTTCTCTTGCTGTATGAATAAAATTCGTTTCAGATGACAACGGCCAAAGATTAAAAAATTCGCATCCCTCGGATCCGGATTCCCGGGAACACTACTCCAGCCCCACATTTATACACATGCTAGAGGATTCCGAGACACAGATAATGCTACTACGGAACATACCGGGACATTTACTACAAATACATACGGATTACACGGACTAAGCAAAGACAAAAATGGCTTGTGACACCCTTGAGCCGCGACGAAACCTCACAAAATCAAAGAAAGAGTCACCTAAAGATAAAACAGACAAGATGAAATGACTGCGGGATTACATCCACAGGAGTAAAATTTAATTGAGGAAAAGTTAGAAGAAACACAAGTGAATGCTTCGCGAAAGAGGAAAGGAAAGGAGGAAATTTTTCCAACAAGGAAAGGAGTTTTTGTCATAAATACAAATCTAACTAAAGCAGTGTAGCAGTAGGCGGGGGGCAGAGTGACTCCGGGAGAGACAAATTTCGATATTCCGAAGGATCAAAAATAGAGTAAAAGGAAGTATCCAACTTCAGAAGAGTCTCTCTCTACCCAAGGCACCTTGCAACCCCGACATGCATTCTCATGGTAGAATCTCTTAATAGAAATGCCGATAAAACAAAGGAAACACAATTAAAGTAATAGATTGTATAGCTGCACAAAACAAGGATCTATGGCTATCATAAGGCAGCATGTCGTTGCAGTTAACGACATGGAAAGATTTTGACTGTGGAAATAAGCCCGCGACGATTAGTAAATAAAAGAGAAAATGTGCCAAGTTAGCAAAACAGAAAAGCTACCCAAAATAGGGATAATATACAATAAAATATAGAACGGCCGAGCCGAGCTAGAGGACAAGGGTGAATTAGTAAAATTACAGAAACAACAAAACATAAAACTGAAAAATCCTTGTAAATAGTAGCAAAATATAATATACGGTCACATAGGCCCATGGTATATTAATATAGGCGCGTAGGTAGGACTAAGAGACAAAATAAAAAGGTGTAGTATCACCCAGGCACAAAACGGTCTCAGTGAGGCACACATTATTCTCACTGAGGCACAATTATCTCAAAAACCAAGTGTACATAGATTCTGACTTTAATTTGATACCAAGCAAGATTAATGTAATTAATTAATTATTAAATTGTAATATTTGCGTTAAAACTAAAATAATTAATCGGAAAGAATTTGTTTGTTCTTTAAGTTCACAAACAATTAAGAAGTTTGTAGGTTATAACCACAAGAGATAAGACAAAAGCGACTTGTGTACTCTTTGGTTCTTATACATTCCAAAACCATATATGTTTTTAGTTTTTGAGAAAATTTAGACAACCTTCTGAAACGTCTTTTTTCCAAACCACAGAAACAAGAAACAAGGAAAAGGTTTCTGATTCTAAATTCCTACTTTAACTCAAATTTGTGTTCACATCTATTTAGACTTCAAATTCCAATACATTCCTTGTGAATCAGCAAACTTGTCTAATTTTAGGTAGCAAAATAAATCAAACAGTTGCCATCTAACAAAAGGCAAGCTAATTAAATTAAATCTTCCTACGACATACATTGCTGCAGCAAAATGTACCGCTACATCAGCACCTACAAAACAATTTCGCTCTCTAAATTTTTTGGTCAGAATTTGATTGTGTTGTCTAATCGCTTTGAGATCTTACCAAAAGAAACTACATGTTATTACAAAAATAAAATTGTTAAGCTATTGCCAAAAGTGTTCTGTTTAGTAGTGTCAAAAATTCCAGTTTTGTGTTAAAGCGTTATATATTTCAAGGGTTTGCATAATTTAAAACTTAAAATTCTCTTCTTAACCCTTAATTAATCAATGACAGTACCTTTAGCCATTAATATGGTTTCGAAAATCACTCGAAAAAATTCACATTTTCTTGAGTCTTCCAAATTTTTGAAAAACTGAAAATAAGAAGTAAAGCTGAAGCAACAAATGATAGCTTTAGTGTGTGGATGTAATGATTTGCTTAAGAGTATATATTAATATATATTTCAGAAAGGAGAATCATCTTGTGCCTGGGTGAAACTAAGATCCATCAAACACATCTTGTGCCTGAGTGAGACTGATTGTGCCTCAGCGAGACTTTAAGTTCTGTCTTAAATTTTGTGCCTCTGTGAAACCATTTTGTGAATCACCGAAGCTACATTGTGCCTGGGTGAGACACAATCAATAAAATGAGAGAACAATAGCCCACAGTGCAACAGATAAGAGGGCACACATACCCAACAACACAACACAAGGCCCGATTAATTTAGAGAGGGGGCGGACGACAACGAGAGCCTCTGTCCGAACTGAGCCGAAACAACCGGTATCCGTAGACAATGCCAATCAGGAAATAATGGAAAAACGCTATGGACCGGTCCGGGACCGCCCACCCATGTCCTCCCTGAAGAAAAACACAGCCGGCAAGCAACCACGGACCAGCCGAGGTACGGCACGGTGTAATGTAAATCCCAGTACTATTGCCTAAGTTATTCTAAAAAATAGATTAAAAATATAAAAAAAACTTATAATTATAATATAAGTTTTATTGAAAGCAAAAGACAATTTATGAAGCACCCTTTTAATAAAATGAGGATTTCGAGAAATCTAAATTTTAGCTCCAAAATTTATCACGACATGAAAAGAAAACTCTAGGAAAGCTACTTTGAAACTAATTAAATAGAAGGAAAAATATTAAATAGGATTAAATAGTGCAACAAACGAACTTGGAAAGTTTTTGGGCCGCTCCAGGGCCAGACCACCCAACCAGGGCCAAAAATGGTCGATTTTGACGCTTTCTGAACAAAAAACAAAAATGCTAAGTTCTCCCCCAATTTCCAACCAAATTGACCCAAGCTCGGACAGTTTGTTCAGTTTTCGACGGCGGATCTTTTGCTATATCACATGCCCCGGGGGACCCCCACACCTCCCCAAAACTCCAAAATCTCGGGGTCAAATTTTGATTTTGACCCAGGGACCGGGAAAATTTTGCGAATCCCAAACCGGGGCGCGTGCAACAAACGAACTTGGACCGTTTTTGGGCCGCTCCAGGGCCCAGACCACCCAACCAGGGCCAAAAATGGCAATTGATTTTGGGCCTTTTTCTGAACAAAACCCAAAATGCTAATTTCTCCCCACAACTTTCAACCAAATTGACCCAAGCTCGGACAGTTTGTTCAGTTTTCGACAGCGAAGATTCTTGCTATATCACATGACCGGGCGGACCCCCCCACAAGTCTGGGACTAGGGGGACCCCCACACCTCCCCAAAATTCAAAATCTCAGGGGTCAAATTTACGATTTGACCCCGGGTACGGAAATATTACCCGAATCCCATAGACGGGGCGCGTGCAACAGACGAACTCGAACCGTTTTGGGCCACACCAGGGCTCGAGACCACCCAACCAGGGCCAAAAATGGTCGATTTTGACGCTTTCTGAACTGAACAAAGCAAAAATGCTAATTTCTCCCCAATTTCCATCCAAATTGACCCAAGCTCGGGCAATTTGTTCAGTTTTCGACGGCGGATCTTTTGCTATATCACATGACCGGGCGGACCCCCCCCCACAAGTCTGGGACTAGGGGACCCCCCTCACACCTCCCCAAAATTTCAAAATCTCGGGAGTCAAATTTGGGGGGGGGGGGGGGATTTTGACCCCGGGTACCGGACATTTTGCGAATCCCAAGACGGGACGCGTAAAACGAACTCGAACCGTTTTTAGGGCACTCCAGGGCCGAGACCACCCAACCAGGGCCAAAAATGGTCGATTTTGGCGCTTTCTGAACAAAAACAAAAATGCTAATTTCTCCCTCAATTTCCAACCAAAATGACCCAAGCTCGGACAGTTTGTTCAGTTTTCGACGGCGGATCTTTTGCTATATCCACCTGCCCCGAAAGGGACCCCCACCTCCCCAAATTTCAAAATCTCCGGGTCACATTTTGATTTTGACCCCGGGGGACCCGAGGAGTGTCGCGAATCCCAAGCCGGGGCGCGTGCAACAAACGAACTTGGACCGTTTTTGGGCCGCTCCAGGGGCCCAGACCACCTAACCAGGGCCAAAAATGGTCGATTTTGACGCTCCCCAGACAAAACCACAATGCTAATTTCTCCCCCAATTTCCATCCAAATTGACCCAAGCTCGGACAGTTTGTTCAGTTTTCGACGGCGGATCTTTTGCTATATCACATGACCGGGCGGACCCCCACAAGTCTGGGACTAGGGGGACCCCCCCACCTCCCCAAATTTCCAAAATCTCGGGGTCAAATTTTGATTTTTGACCCCGGGGTACCAGAGTGTACACCCCGAATCTAAGCCAGGGCGCGTGCAACAAACGAACTCGGACCTTTTTTGGGCGCTCCAGGGCCAAGACCACCCCAACCAGAGCCAAAAATGGTCAATGTTGACGCCTTCTGAACAAAATCAAAAATGCTAATTTCTCCCCCAATTTCCAACCAAATTGACCCAAGCTCGGACAGTTTGTTCAGTTTTCGACGGCGGATCTTTTGCTATATCACATGACCGGCTGACTAGGGGACCCCACACCTCCCCAAAATTCCAAAATCTCGGGGGTAAAATTTTTGATTTTGACCCCGGGGACGGAAATTTTGCGAATCCCAAGCCGGGGCGCGTGCAACCATGAACTTGGAAAGTTTTTGGGCCGCTCCAGGGCCCAGACCACCCAACCAGGGCCAAAAATGGTAGATTTTGACGCTTTCTGAACAAAAACCCAAAATGCTAATTTCTCCCCACAATTTTCAACCAAATTGACCCAAGCTCGGACAGTTTGTTCAGTTTTCTTGGCGGATCTTTTGCTATAGCCATCACATGACCGGGTGGACCCCCCCCCACAAGTCTGGGACTAGGGGGCTCCCCGAAATTCCAAAATCTGATTTTGACCCCGGGTACCGGAGACTTCTGCGAATCCCAAGACGGGGCGCGTGCAACAGACGAACTCCAGGAACCGTTTTTTGGGCCGCACCAGGGCCGAGACCACGCCAACAAGGGCCAAAAATGGTCGATTTTGACGCTTTCTGAACAAAAACAAAAATGCTAATTTCTCCCCAATTTCCACCCAACTTGACCCATGCCCGGACCGTTGTTCAGTTTTCGACGGCGGATCTTTTGCTAGATCACATGCCCCGGGGGACCCCCCACACCTCCCCAAAATTTCAAAATCTCGGGGGTCAAATTTTGATTTTGACCCCGGGGACCGGAAATTTTGCGAATCCCATAAACCCGGGCGTCTCGGCAAACGAACTTGGACCGTTTTGGGCCGCTCCAGGGCCCAGACCACCAACCAGGGCCAAAAATGGTCGATTTTGACGCTTTCTGAACAAAAAACAAAAATGCTAAATTTCCAACCAAATTGACCCAAGCTCCGGACAGTTTGTTCAGTTTTCGACGGCGGATCTTTTGCTTATATCACGGCCCCGGGGATCCCCACACCTCCCCAAAATTCCAAATCTCGAGGAGTTAAAGACGCTGGGTTTGACCCCGGGGACCGGAAATTTGCAAATCCCAAGCCCGGGCGCGTGCAACGAAACGAACTTGGACCGTTTTTGGGCCGCTCCAGGGCCCAAACCACCCAACCAGGGCCAAAAAATGGTAGATTTTGACGCTTTCTGAACAAAACAAAAATGCTAATTTCTCCCCCAATTTCCAACCAAATTGACCCAAGCTCGGACAGTTTGTTTTTTAGTTTTCGACGGCGGATCTTTTGCTGTATCACTTGCCCCGGGGACCCCCACACCTCCCCAAAATTTCAAAATCTCGGGGGTCAAATTTTGATTTTGACCCCGGGGACCGGGGGAATTTTGCGAATCCCAAGCCCGGGCGCGTGCAACAAACGAACTTGGACCGTTTTTGGGCCGCTCAGAATTTAGACCACCCAACCAGGGCCAAAAATGGTCGATTTTGACGCTTTCTGAACAAAAACAAAAATGCTAATTTCTCCCTTTAAATTTAGCCAAATTGACCCAAGCTCGGACAGGCTGTTCAGTTTTCGACGGCGGTCATTTTGCTACATCACATGCCCCGGGGGACCCCCACCCCTTACCTGAAAATTTCAAAATCTCGGGGTCAAATTTTGATTTTGACCCCGGGGACCGAAATTTTGCGAATCCGGCCGGAGCGCGTGCAACAAAACGAACTTGGAAAGTTTTTGGGCCGCTCCAGGGCCCAGACCACCCAACCAGGGCCAAAAATGGTCAATTTTGACGCTTTCTGAACAAAAACAAAAAATGCTAATTTCTCCCCCAATTTCCAACCAAATTGACCCAAGCTCCGGACAGTTTGTTCAGTTTTCGACGGCGGATCTTTTGCTCTATCACATGCCCCTGGGGACCCCCACACCTCCCCAAAATTCCAAAGTCTCGGGGGTCAAATTTTGATTTTGACCCCGGGGACCGGAACCCCCGCGAATCCCAAGCCGGGGCGCGTGCAACAAACGAACTTGGACCGTTTCTGGGCCGCTCCAGGGCCCAGACCACCCAACCAGGGCCAAAAATGGTCGATGTTGACGCTTTCTGAACAAAAACAAAAATGCTAATTTCTCCCCCAATTTCCAACCAAAATTGACCCAAGCTCGGACAGTTTGTTCCAGTTTTCTGAGCGGCGGATCTTTTACTATATCACGTGCCCCGGGGGACCCCCACACCTCCCCAAAATTTCAAAATCTCGGGGGTCAAATTTTGATTTTGACCCCGGGGACCGGAAATTTGCGAATCCCGGGCCGGGGCGCGTGCAACAAACGAACTTGGACCGTTTTTGGGCCGCTCCAGGGCCCAGACCACCCAACCAGGGCCAAAAATGGTCGATTTTGACGCTTTCTGAACAAAAACAAAAATGCTAATTTCTCCCCCAATTTCCATCCAAATTGACCCAAGCTCGGACAGTTTGTTCAGTTTTCGACGGCGGATCTTTTGCTATATCACATGCCCCGGGGGACCCCCCACACCTCCCCAAAATTTCAAAATCTCGGGGGTCAAATTTTGATTTTGACCCCGGGGACCGGAAATTTTGCGAATCCCAAGCCCGGGCGCGTGCAACAAACGAACTTGGACCGTTTTTGGGCCGCTCCAGGGCCCAGACCACCCAACCAGGGCCAAAAATGGTAGATTTTGACGCTTTCTGAACAAAAACAAAAATGCTAATTTCTCCCCCAATTTCCAACCAAATTGACCCAAGCTCGGACAGTTTGTTCAGTTTTTGACGGCGGATCTTTTGCTATATCACTGAAGAGGGGGGTACTCCTACTAATTCTGACAATCCTTTCCAGTCAAGTTTGGAAGTCGCAGCTTCTCGCCTGGGTTTTCGTGAACTGAATGCCTGGTTTCAACAACATATCCAGGAAGCCTTGAGTAAGTGGGACGCAGGAAAAACAGAAAAAAGTTGTCAACTCCTTGCAAATACTGTAAAAAGCGCGGTCACGCACCGGACAAATGTTGGGAACGATACCCCTCAAGGGCCCCCAAATTATAAAATCCGTCCCCAGCTGAGACGGTTGATCATTGGTCCATCCATCAAATACGTACCCTGCCCATTATTCTGTATTACCGGTATACCAGCAGCAATATCCCCTCACAAGTTATGCCCCTACCCCTCTTCTGTCACAGTATGTCCGCCATCCCACAATTTGAGCCCAGTAAAATTTTCTGTTCCTGTTTCGGTCCCTTCAATTTTATCAAATTCGATAAATCAGGGCGGTTACATTAGTGGGCAAAATTCTCAATCGGGTGCGATTTCATCTCCAGCTGCCGCAACCCCATTACTGTTTCAACGTACAGTGCATTTTCAAAACGCAGGTGTTCCGAAACTTTCTCTAAATTTTGTACTAGCCTCGAATTCGGTGGTTTCAGCTTCGGCCGCACCTCCTTCTACTAGGAGGCCACCTCCGGCTTAACATTTGGTTACTGCTGAGCAGCTTGATCAAATTCCGAGCCAGTTTTAAGTCATGGTGGTTACTGTTCTGCCTGGTTTCGAAGCTTCACAAGGTGGAAGGACCCCACTGTATTTGGCTCCGGCCAGCTCCGGCTCCTGAGTCAGCCGCTTCAACAAATTGTCAACATTTTGATTCACCTATGATAGATTCCCAATTGTCAAATGTTTTTTCAAAAGTACCGGTGGGAACAAAAAATTGGCCATTATTGATTCCGGAGTATCAATATTCATTGCCAGTCCCCGGACAGTTAAGAGAATATTGAATAATATGAACAATTTTGGGTCAGGAAATCCTGACCTAGGCCATTTTTCACATTTACCTTACACTCTGTTAACCGGGCTTTACTGTGCCGACCTCGGCTCAAATTCAATGTTCGCCTGATTTACTGTGCTGCCTAGGCACTAATCCAAAGTTCACCCTGTTCACAGGTTTGTCAGGCAAGTGCTGCGGTTAGGCGTATTGCGTTTTATACTTACACCTGTAACTTTGTTTTAATCATTCTCAAGGTTTAACCTAGGTCCAGGATTTGTGGTATATGTTCTCTGTTTTTGTATTAGTTGAACGGCGGGGGTTGAAAATTGTTTGTTCGGTTTTCAAAAAACGTTTGCTAATTTACAAATATTTTTGCTTGTCTGGGAGAAAATTCTGTTTTCTTACAGTGACCATGACACATTGCTAGGGGCAAAATGTTACTAACTATCTTTCTAAATAATTTTTCGTGCGATTTTTTCGTGCAATTTTTTGTTGTGATGCCCTC